>VOMN01106730.1:0-10603 GCA_014899125.1 Orchestia grillus | reverse complement strand
TAAATATGACAGTTATAAAATGAAAAATAAAATGAATGGTGCCTTATTATTATTCTTCAAACTTTATTAAAAATTTAATATGATATAAGATACGATGTTGGCTAATGCTTTTTAAATGAACAGATTTATAGTTAATAATTTTAAAGATGTAAAGCTTTGATTTTTGTTGCTTACTTTGACCGCTACGGGTTTGGTATTGTAAATAGACTTGAAAAAAATTGGAACCTATTTAATCACTATATTTTCTGGGGAATGAATGATTTCGAGCAAGGCATTTACTTGATTTTCTATCTCTTTGCCTAAATTAGTGTCTAAAATCTCTGCCTGATGAATCATATTTCTGTTATACTTTAAATATAACGTAGCAGTCACTACACTCTCGGTCTTAAAACAGTGCTGCTGTTATAAAAATTGCTTCAATTAGTTTTTTTTGTAACTTGTGTTTGTGAAGCCTGCTGTACTGCATGGGTCTGCTTTTCAGAACCTGGATCTTTTTTTCAGTAGTTTCAGATTTCTAAGAGTCCTTAAAGCTGCAGTCTCTTTACAAATCCCAGCAAAGCGTCCTGACTTACCCCGAGTCGTGCTCGTAACTGAATGTAAATCCTTCGAGCTCCCAGTACTTCTGTCATACTTCATATCATTTTCTGCTGGCCCATAATTTTTCTGATTAACGTTCGAATTAGCTCCATTAACTACAGGAATCTAAGGTACCATATAATTTCTCTGCCGAGTCTCTTGAGTTCTTTCGCTCAAGTCATTCATGAGGCTCATTTCCGTCTATTTGCGTCCATGATTAAGCCTGTGACTCAATTCTGACTGCATGTGAACGCAGTATTTCTTGAGCACCATCAGCACGATGGCTTGCCTTTTTGTAACTGGGAATTTGAACTTTAAACAAACAATGTAAGGCCTACTAACTAACGCTCATTTTTACTGGAAAATAAAAACAAGAAATCGCTCCTCAAACTTTAACTTATTTCGAGAAAATCCTTTCAGATTTTGTGAGTTTCATATGTAGAAACTCGAAGTAAAATAACTCCTGCTAAAGCAGTATTAGAGCCATTATACTAGCTTGCTATGGTTTTGATTTTTTAACTTTTGATGATTGGTTCCTATGTATATTGGTGCACTGNATGAAATAGCTTGGTTTCATAGAAAACGTATTATTTTGTGGCTAATAATAGGCATTGTATTATGATATATGATAACAACACAATATCGAATATATAAAAGGGAATAGAAAATACAAGTCACCATTTCAGAAGCAGTGTCCACCTCATTGGACCAGCCATGATCTGTATCAGGCTTTTCTGTGTACTTGCTGTTCTGGGATCAGCTCAATGCAACATCAGCAATACTTCGCTATCACTGTAGTACTGGTGGAAGCTCTGCGCCATAAATGGCGGGGTAAACTATGTTAATTTCTCAAGATGGTTTCTTATTAACAGTGACCCTGAAATGAAATAATATCATTTTCGGTATCACAGATACGGACTGCCTTATTTCACATTCTCGGTATTAGTTTACAAATTTAAACCCAGGAACTTTCTCCTATCTAAATCCTCCAGAGCGTGACATAAAGACGGACGGATGAATGGAAGGATCAACCAACCAAGAATGCAACACTAGGCTATTATTAAACAGCGTGTTCCACAAGGAAAAAACCAACAATGAAAATAACATAATTTAAAACTATTTGCTGTATGTTTATTCTGTTTTGACTATATTCCTTGATGAACACTTTCCAAAAAATGCTATACAGTTAATCAAATATCTTCAAAAATATTTGCCCTATTATTATTCTACTGAAAACTTGAAAACATGTTTATACAGGAAAATCAATCTATAAAATGTGCACTTGGTAATTTAATTTAGTTTCAGAAAAGAAGTCCTTACAACTACGTAGTCAATCATTTCATCAAAAATATCGTGAACAAGTTTTAAGCTCCAATTCCTTCCGCCTGTCATTCATTTCTGTTCAGTCACTTTTGAGCTCTTGATCACATCGATAAAACAACTCGTGTGATTAATTGTCCATCATTTTTTAGTACAATGAATTTGTTACTGATTCTTTCAATTCTTCAGTGCTTTGAGGGGGTCTAGAAAATACATTCATCTTCAAGTGTCCCTTAGAAAATACACACGCGGTTTCAGAACTGGGGATCTTGGAGGCCACTCAATATCTTGATTCAATGCAACTATGCAATTATTAAAAACTTCTCTCAGCCGCGTTCTTGCAGCTAACAGACTATGAGCCGCTGCGCCCTCATGTATCAAGCCAAACTCTGTAAACTCGATTGCCATAAATTTTTAAGATCTCAGGGATTGCATGTTCATTGAGATGGTCTAAGTACTCAGCACCATTTAAATTATGGTAATAAAATACTGCCCCAACTAGATGCCCATTTCCGTAAATTCAGGCCCATACGGACATTTTCTCCTTGCAAATAGGTACTTCTAAGTTAAATGCGGGAGGGTCATTAGTGGGATTCCATCTGCCCAGGAAACGCTGATCCATTTTATTAATGTTTTGAGGAAATCTCTCGCAGATTTCTTCACAAACTGCACCCATATTTTCAGGAAAGTAGTCTATGCGTGCATGTCGTAAATAAACCTTCACACTCATGAAGGAGCTTAAATTTTGGTACTTCAGCTGTATTGTCTTTAAGATAGACTCGAAATTAAAATCCTTCTTGCCGTCCGGAAACTTCGTTACTACCTCTTTAAAGGTGACGCAGGCTTATTTTTGAGCAAATTTCATTTCTTTTTCAAAATTTCCATCATTGCAACGTTTATTAATGTCCGGACTTGTAGAGATACCCTCATTTTATTTTGCGGTTGACAAGGTTGGAAATTTGATACAAATGTACTGGAACTCTTGACCATCTTTTGGTTAGGCTTTTACAAATTACTTCAATCCTTATTTAATGTGTAGGAGTGGAAGGCGAGCTTTTGTCGACTCCATTGGAGGTTTCTGAAGTATAGTTTTTACTCCAGGTTCCAGTGAAAGTCGTTGTGACCGTTCATTCTTCTCCAACGGTCTATTTTGTCTCTGCTGCCCCGCTCCCATAAACAACACGGAAACTTTGTGTACCGCCTTGCTGACCAAGGATCATCGATATTATTTTGAGTTCATCACTCAGGATTCACTTATGATTTTCGTATCTAATTTTCTGGAGAACAAATTATAAATTGTTGTACCGTTCCATTATTAAGTGTACAGTGCACCTCATGGGTATTGATACATACCTGTTTCCGCTTTGAAGCAGGATAACTTTGATGCTTCGTTCCAACCAACCGATGAATACTCTCTAATCAGTACTTTCGTACGGAATGTTAAAAGTCATTGCAGAATAATACTATTTTCTTCTTCCGAAAAGAAAGTAATAAAAAATTTTCTCTGTACGTGCGCGTTCCAGGAAAATGAAGCCCTAGCTAAGAGCTAGTTCTTATATTTAAGCCTGGAACCAACCAATTCTGAAGCTCCGTTGGTCAAATGCAAGTTGCGAATCAAATCATTCAGTTCACTTTGTATTTAAGCAAATGGCTATGATTCAGAATTGCCAGGTTCGTACTCCTCTTCGTTTTCTCCGGCTTCTTCACTTGATTCAATTTCTGAACCATCCACTTCAGGTAAATGTGCTGGATGTATCGGCACTGGTACACCATGAGGGGCAGGACGTAAAGCCGATGGCATATTTGGATAGACGACTTTCTCCTCATTCTTCACATTGAAATCGTCAACCCCGATTGAACAAAAATAGCAATCATCAGAATGATATTTTGCCTCTCGTCAGATCATCGGAATGCAGAATCTAAAAATATTTTGTTCGCCCTTCGATCATCTTCTCAGTCCTTCAACACACGTATGGCAAACATCGCGAGGTAGCTAAGTTTTTTTATTGATCTCCTAATTTTACACCGAAATACGCGACGTACACTGGCCGCACTAACGATGTTGTATTCCTTTTTTGCCTTGACACCATTAACCTATCACAAATGTAACAAAAGAAATCTATAGACTTTTTAAAGCCTCTTGACGCCATGTGGAAACACTATATGTAAGCTTTCAAGCTACTGTGGATGACTGATGAATAGAGAGACAAAAAGGAGTATCAGCTCATTATAATTATTTGCAATTTACCGAAAACGAACTAACACCAACGATTATTTAAAATTTACCAGCAATTTACATCACATAAGAGCCATAATTTGAAGTTTGATGAATAGAGCAAATAATCTATGTGAGAGAAGTTAAATAGCAAATGAAAAAACGCATCATCTAAGACTTTGAGAAAAACGGGTATTCTCAATAATTCATTATTTCCATCATGCCAACCATCCCCTCCAGAAGAACCCACGAACATTCTCCAACTCCCGTTCGATGCATGGCTGCTCCTGGTATCGAAAATGCGAGCGAGAGAGTAGCCTAAATTTTTAAGCCTTTCAAAATTCAATCATCATCCAAAATTACGAACACCCTGCGCAAAAGTCTCAGCTCACTAATGGATGAAATTAATTTGAAATAAAATAGAGATGTTTTTTATTAATTAAATTGTCCAAATGGTAATAATGTGTACATTCATGAAACTAGGAAGCAAGTTGAAGAATGAATGTCTTAGCACTGGTATTCCATTCGGACTGAACGGTAATCTTCTCCTGCGTTCGAGAACATTGCCGAAACTGGACTAAATGAATTTTGAATCTTCAAAAATTTGAGCCAAAAGTGCACATGCGTGACCTGGACGTCTTCTGAAAGCTTTTTATGCTAAATTCAATGCAAATTCTATTAACAGGCTGCTACAATCATCAGAAATATATGAAGCTACGATTAAACGGCATTTTTCTTCAATTCCCAGTACCATTTTTATTTCTGTCTATGTTGCTTATTTACGCATAAAGCAGGTGATCACGTCCAAAATTTTCGTTGTATCGTTCCCTCGAAAACCCACGGTGCTTATTAAGCGTGCAAAAGCTAGGGCCAATGTTTAAACAAACAATCCAGTTGATGTTTTCAACTATCGTTCCAAGATGGATCTTGGGCGTTCCCTATTCTAACAAATTAGAACGAACATTACTCGGTATCACACACAGATACCAACGTTTAATTAATTAGCGCTAATCTTTGTACAAATATTGAAAAGGGAATTAACAATTTTAATCGACTCAGTCAAAGACAATTTTTATAAGAGGCTGAGCTTTCGGCAAAACATGCTCTTGCCATCTTCAGAGCAATGTAATCGAAAAGCAGTATTGAGGTAGTTGCACGCCGTATCATACATACCAAAAATACACAAATTCATTTTTCTCGTGGGTAGGGTTATTCAGAAGTGCAAGGTGTCCAAAAGTAACTGACCCTTGCGTTAGAGAGTAAATAGAATACCAAATTGTAAAGCGTCCTATTAAAATTTGGTATCCAAATTAACAGGGTGCTCCTTCTCGAACACCCTGTAGAATTTAGGGATCAATTAAGGACGGGTGTGCAACTATTTCAGTCCTTTTTTTCGAATTACATTGCTGTGATGACAACAGGAGCATATTTTGCCGAAAGCTCAGCCTCTAATAAAAGTTATATTTGACTGAGCCGTTTGAAATATTCACCAATGTAGTCACCAAGACGTCCAATATTTTCTGAAATTAAGAGAGAATGTTTCTTAAAAGGTAGCTATTTATATACATTTTATACAATATTATTGGTAGAATACACAAAAGTAAATTATGCATCATTACAGAACTTCCACGCCAGGGAGCAGAGTTATTTAAATAAGACGTCATGAGTTTACCATGAATTATTGTTTGATTTTAGCATTGGACGAAGCAACAGTAAAGATGTCTTGGTTACTTGTTTGAACGGGGAATATCCAGACTTGTTAGACACGGCCCCATTGTCACTAGTTAGAGCATGGAATGTTCCAGTTTGGAGTTGATGAAATCCAAATATCTTTCGTATTTCTCTGATTAGTTTGTTTTCATGTTTGATGCTTCTATTTTTATTACTTTGTACACGTAGAACTTAGATTAATAGTACACGTATAATCCAAGTGCTGAGAAAAACGATCGCGACTGTTGCGGCTGACAAATTTTTCTGAGGTATTTGCCTAGACCCAACGTGACATTTTGTCTTGTCGCTTTCGGTGCTCCAAATCTTCTTTTTGGGATTACTCTCTTGGCCTCGAGTACTTGGGCTCTTGTTTTATCTTGTGCTGATTAATGCACGCTCTAAGCTGTCTGATGTACTCTTTCTTTTTTGTATCTGTTTTGAATGGGCGCAATTCAGTTTGCCAGCTTTTAATTCTCCTGCCTTAAACAAACCAGTTCAATGACCCCTTCTTTGAGGATTTTCTTTGGGTGAGCAGCTTCGCTTTTCTTCTAGGAAATTTCTTGCCGACTTCGCTCATTAGGAATCTTGTTGAGTATGAAACTATTTTCATTTCCACAAGCTTGGCTGGTGACCGTGAAATTATATTTTTCTAGTAGTTTTGTCTCAATTTGGAATTTCATCAAAGGAGCAAACTCTTTTAGTCCCGTCTTCACTCTTTAGGATCATTTTTTGCTGATGTGATCTTGAACTTCCTGGGGCTTTGAAACCCTTGGGCTAACATTTCTAATTGAAGATGAGGAAGGTACAATTTTTGGTCACTCTGGGAGGTCACCATTGGAGGGTGTAAGGGAATGGAGAGACAATAAGAAGTATCGCCTTTATAAGTTTTCACGTTGGTTTTTCAGTATTTTTTTGCTGTTTCTATTGATATTTAAATTTATTCGATTTGTTTTATTTCTTCATTCATTTAGTTCCGTCGAATTATGGAAATTCGTGTGGTTGAAATGAAGAAAATACAGAATTTTTTCTGCAAATGTAAAGTCCTCAAAAAATTAGTGACCAAAGCAATTGAATGACCTACAGCATCTACAAGTAACGCTCTAATTTTTAATAATTAACTAAATCAAGTGAGTGATAGAAATTTCAACTATCGATTTTGATGATACCTGCCACTTACGAATGATGTCCAGGTAGTGTATGAATACATCTTCATACAGGTACACATGTATACTGAGGCACACCTTCTCGGTGCTGCGAGCGGCGCAGCAATGGCGTCTTCCGGTGCAGGCCGCGCTGAGCGGGAGGCGGGGGAGCTGAGGCAGCGGTGTGGGGTTGTTGTGTTCCAGAGCGATGCGAGAATGTTGAGGTCTAAAACGATAAGTGGATGTTGGGATCTCCAGTATTGTGTGGATGTTGAGGCCTAAAATGATATGTATATGTTGGGGTCTGTAGCTGTGTGTGGAGGTTGTGGTCGACAGCGATGTGTGAATGTTGTGGATCTCAGCGATGTGTAGATGTTTTATTTTACAATCTACAACGATGTGTGGATGTTGTGGTCTAGAAAGATATGTGGATGCTTGGGTCTACAGCGATGTGTGGATATTGTCATCTGCAGGAATGTGTGGACGCTGATGTCTACGTAGCGATTTGTGTAGATGTAATCTACAGCAATCTGAGGATGTTCTTGGCTACAGCAATGTGTCGATGTTATGGTCTACGGCGATGTGTGGATGTTGAGGTCTACAACAGCGTGTAGAGATTGTGACGCACAAACATCTATATTCGATGAGAGACATTGGAAAAGGAGGAAATTTTTTCTCTTCATTTGAAGTATTCCAAGGTATTTTTGTGTGTGATGTATGACTAATAGCCAGCATTAATTTTGCGTTCGTTTATGGAGGATAAATTTTTTATTCCTGTTCCAATCTAAAGTTCCAGTTACACTTGTTGCTCTTGGGCACGTCGAGCGTTGCTGTCGTTCTCTGATCAGCGGAGAACCTCGAGCTTGATGGAGACAAATTCTAAGTTTTCTAGTCTTAAATTGGTCCCATTGATTCTTTTACACAAATGTACCCACGGAAAATGTGATATTTTATAGGGTGTCTTTACTACAGGCATCACACAGCCAATAAAACGTAAGAATAAACGAAAAAAGTATTGTTATAGATATTAAACTCAAAAATATTCAACATTGAACATCTAATATATTAAGCAAAATTTGCAAACAAGGTTGATGAAAATTCTCATTTATCATTAGGGAGAACTTGAGGCGTAGTCTGTAATTTGTAGTCAGTCACGAAGATCCTAAAATATTCCAGCTTGCTCGATTCCTTCGCCAGGAAGACATGGAGAAATGCTCTCCGCGGGCTGGCGTGTGCGGAACATGGAAAATTTGGAGCTGTTTTCATTTCATTATCCGTGCTGCATATTGTCTGCAAATTAGTTAATTTTGTGTTTCCTTTGCAAGAATGAGTATTCTTAAGGTAAGTTTCTCCACATACCGAAAGCATGAAGTTAAGTTCGAGCAAAACGTGATAATTTTTTAAGGTAACGCACTCCGAACTCGTTTCTAAAGAAATTTTGCTGATACAGAACAAACTTACTGTCATTTAATAAAATTATGAAAACATTTGCTTGACCGTTATATAAGCCCTTTAATTTCACGTTTATGTAGGATCAGTCAACGACGTTCAGAGAATTCAGTTGAAAGTAAGATCGGCTTATCGCTCCCATCCAGCCACTAATTCAGGAAGTGAGCTCTAGTATTGATGGAGTTCATGCATTTTGAGCCCTATATTGCGTTTCCTATAGTCGAGACAAAGCTTCTTACCGCTTTTCTATGCGGAACTTAGTTTCAAAAACAAAGACTTAAGTCAAGTTTATGGGGAGCTCTCGGATGTCCGGAGCTTAGCCTCAGAACGTCGTCCCGAGTACATTGGTTTCATTGATGACTTCCAACGCATAAAAACTTCCAGGAGTCAATTCTTTTTACGACTTCAATGGACTGCACTTAGTAAGTCACGTTCAAGAGATATCACTCAGAAGATATGGGTGCTTGAATTTTAACTGTCACCTAGAAATCTATAATCGTCATTTAGAGCACTTAAAAAATTATGTTTTCCTTGACACTGACACTGCTGGGACCCACTACTGGATCGCTCACTGAATTTAACACTGATTTATTTCGGCAACGATTACTTCAAATGTTTTCTACTTTTGCGCTATTTCTATTTGGTCTCCGAACTTTGAAATTGATGTTAGCTGGTAAGTCTAACGAGTATTGATGAACGCAACGCTTCGTACGGCACTACAAGAGTACAGCGTTCGCCTCTACTCTGCCGTGCGCCCTCTCCTTGTACGCCCTATGTTGACCATCACTACTGCTATGGAAATTCGTGCAATTACTCGGAAAACTTTTGGAAGTTCTTCGCAGCGACAGTAGTATTGCGACATATTCTGGCAGCTTTGCACAGGTCATCTTTATGGGCCACAATTGGGCTAGTAGCCACTTGGAGATCGCGGCAGTAATTGTCAACCGTCGACTTGTGGCAGACAACTCTTCAACACACACGCTTGATCTCGGTAGTAAATTTTTCAGTTGCTTGCGGGCTGGTAGTCGCTTGCATATCTCGGCCGTTATAGTCTAAAATCGAATCGAGCAAGCTGCGGTGCCCACGAGAAAACTGCGGTGCCCTCGAGCAAACTGCGGTGCCCTCAAGCAAACTGCGGTGCCCTCGAGCAAACTGTGGAGCCCACGAGCAAACTGCGATGCCCACGAGCAAACTGCGATGCCCTCGAGCACACTGTCACAAGAAGTACGTCTATCGTCCATACCAAAACGAATACCGTAACCAACAGAACGCTTATCGTCACTGGTAGTACGTCTAATGTCTCTGATAGTAAGTTTACCGTCGCTAGCAGGGCGTCAATTGCCGGATGTCTACTGTCACCGCCTGTCTGTCTGTCACTACCAGGACGACTACCGTTACTACAAACGTCTACTGCTGCTACCGAAACTTCTACCATTACTACCAGAACGTTTACTTGTCAGAACCTCTATCATCACTCCCAGAACCTTCACGTTTTTTATCCTTTACGACCACAACGTCTACCGTTTCTAACAGAACTTCTACAGTTTCCGTCAAAACTTAGCTCTACTGTTACTTCCAAAATATCTACAGTTTCTATCGGAACGTCTAACGTTACTACCAGAACGTTCACCATTGCGACCAAGCTAGATAACGATATTACCAAAACCTATACAGTTACTACCTGAATCTCTCCCATTACTACCAGAACGTCCACTGTTATTGCTTGTATGTCTACTTCGAACAAGATGACTTGCTACTTCAGAAACTTGAAGGCGAAAACAACCGAACACAATGAAAGAATTTTTTTCTCATATTAGAGGCTTAATTAACACAGAGACTAAATGCCACAGAAATAAAGAACACAGTATGTCAAATCTAGAAGTTTCGGAAACCAGCTTATACTCGGTGAATAATTTTTTCAGAATTGACTCACTGAAGATGGAGGTGGTCTCCGAAACGTTTAAATTTGACAATAAATGAGGTTTTAATTTCAGTAGCATTTATTCCTTGCGCAAATTAAGCCTCTAATGTAATAAAAAAAATTAAAAAATGTTTCTACTGCGTGCGGTTGCATTCGCCTTCAAGTTTCTGATGAAGATTCGATTAGAGAAAAGTGACTTTCCTAAATTTCTCGCTACTTGTGTTACTTATCTGATACTTTCAATACTGCTCTGTAATAAATGTCAATTAC
>VOMN01106728.1:0-10962 GCA_014899125.1 Orchestia grillus | reverse complement strand
ATTCCATGGTCTGTAAATTCGCACGAATCCATTGAAGCATTTAAGCTTCCCTATTTTGTATTGGATGTTGCTCATACTGCACATTTCAGAAAACTAAATTAGCTGATATTCCCAATATGCTTTAATGAAAAAGCTCATGTTCCCAATATGCTTCAATGAAATAGATTATGTTCCCAATATGCTTGAATGAAAAAGCTTATGTTCCCAATATGCTTCAATGAAATAGCTAATGTTCCCAATGTGCTTTAATGAAAAAGCTTATGTTCAAAATGTGCTTTATTAAGCTCATCAATCAGGCCTACTCTGGAAAAAAACAATCTGCCTCCCAACTCCTACCTGACTTAGCCGCTTCACTCACATACTTTAAAATTTATTGATGCTCGTATTTTCCTTTTCTGGGTTATTTAATCTGATGAGACCGGCAAAAAAAAGCTTCTAAATTCTCAACGCCTCTAATTTATGGGCTCTGAAAACGCTTAATTTGATATCAAAATAGTTTTTAGTTACATCAGTCTCGTAAATAGTGATGAATGTCACTGATATAAACAGTAAGTGGTTCTCGGGCTCACGTCAGTTGCTGCGGGTGTAGTAAAATCGCTGACAAAAAATAACTCATTCGTTCCAAGTGACCCCTCATGCACTCGTGATGCGGGAGGGAGCAACACTGCCCCTGAAAGAAAAAGAAAAAATGGAGCATAGGATTGAGGATCAACATCATTAAGAAATAATTCATCGCTACCTTTAGCTAGCCCGTCACGACAGTTCTCCAAAAAAAAAGAAACATTCGTATCTCGGTAGGAGTTCGTTGAGGAGTCCCATGTACAGCGCCAGAATATTCGTATTGTCCTAGAGCAAAATCATCACGGCGGTGAATGTTGGACGCAAGGAGAATGTAGGTTGTTTGCGCTCTATCACGAAGTGTACATTGTAAGTTTGCCGTCTTGTTTCCACAGTCAAAACGAATAAAAGATATGCATTGCATATGAATAATTCATTACTCGTGTTCTCCGTCGATACCGCTGTAGAAATAAATGCTCTATTTTGCTTAAATGTGGGAATTTACTTTGAAATGTATCGGGTTGTAAGAATAACAGAGAGAAAAGATCATTGAGAGTTAATTGACTACAAATTACTCAAGATTATTACTCAAGACTAATTACTGCAGCTCACATTTCAAAATTGGGCCTTGAGACTCCTACTTAACGTAGTCTAAGAAAATTCAGTTCAAAACTTCATTCTAACACCAATACTACACTTAATGTGGACAAAAAATGTTAACAAAGTTATGTTTAAGTGTAACTTGTGTTTGGAAGATAATTTCTAGCTAAATTTATGCTGACCTTAACATTAATTGACTAAGTATTTTCCAGCCTAAATATCCCTACCTAGTACTTTTCCTAACTTAACCCAATTAAGCAATACATGTCTTTTATTAACTTTAAATTGAGCGTAAAATTTTTTTCTGCTGAAATTCTGGATAGCCTGAAGTATTGAGGTTGCAGTTGTCAAGTGAAGGGATACTTGAACATGGGTCTTAAATTCCGTAGACTTTTGGTGTGGTTTCTTTGGGACGCCTGTAGAGAAATTTTACGAGATGGGAATATAACCGAAAATTCATCTGAAATCGTACGAATTCATCCTGCCACGTAATTACGAATAAAAAACTCACTGAGAATGAAATAAACTTTTTAAATAAGGAAAACAAGGATATTCAACTAAATGAAGTTGAATTAGCGATTCAATTGTTGTATTGAAGCCTAAAATCCAGCTTTTAAGCCTTCCGGATGTCTAAACTATTTGAAGATATCGGCGAAAACTGCTGAGAGCTCTTGGATTCTTCCAGGTGAATTTTTTCCGTCTAGTCTCAAAAATTGAAACCTGAAGTTGTCTACCAATCAGGTCAGATCATCTGGGGAGATCTGCTGAAAATCTTCCGAGCACTTGAGTCAGCACCGGGCCGTCCTGGCGAACCAAGGTGACAGCGCTGCATTACAACGCAGTTTGGTGCTGTACTGAATCACAGTACAATTTTACCGTGCTAGATTACAGCGCAGTTTTGAACGGTGATAAATTACAAGACAATTTTGTCAAGCAAGATTGCAGTACTATTTTATTGTACTAGATTACAACACAATTTTACGGTACCAGATTAAAACACAATTTTACAGTACCAAATACCAACACAATTTTACAGTAACACATTAAAATACAATTTTATGGTACAAAATCATGAACCAATTTTTTATGGATTGCTATTCTTTTTATCTCTACTATAACTCAAATTTTAGGAATATGAATAAATAATTTTCCATTTTCAATTTTTTAAGTCTGATCTGCATCATTATTTTTGAAGACTTTCGAAAGTTATCCTTTTCTAGATATTTGCTTCGAGACTGGGGCTGCACATACCAACATGTTCTATGGTTTTTTTCGGAGCTCATAGTTCTTCAGAATGATGCTCTTTTGTAGCTGTAGTCAACTTATTCAGTAAATTTTAGTGAATCCACTCTCAAATTGTCCTTTTCTTTACACATATGTGGTACCTGATTTCATAAGCTAATCTGCTGCGAACTTTTAAAGCCAATGAGAAAGTTATAAAATTATTCAGCCCTCATTAGTGGGCATAAAAATGAGCTAATGCTATTAATAGAAATAAAAATTCAGTACATGGAAATAGGAACGATAAGCAATGCCTCAAAACAAGCACCTCCTAAAGAATGAAGCAATTTTTCGACAACGTCAGAATCGGAAGTGAAATTCGTCAAAGATAAACAAAAAAAAGTCAATTGAGATTTTAAGGAGATGCCTGATGTCCTCATTTGATGGGACAGACAAAATTGAAAATTTTCTTCTGCGCTTACTTTTCGAAGCGGCAAACGTTTAAGGCACGGCCGATGATCTCTGTCCCGTATTGCATAACGTCATCCTGGACCGTGATTCGTAGCTCGCGTATGTTCTGTCTGATGAAGGAATATGTACATGTGTCAGAGTTGACATCTGAAAGTACAGTATGCGAATGCTCTTGATAGAAATTATTGTGTTTGTGAACCCGTTGTATGTACACTTACACTATTAATTATTCGTCTTTTTCCGACACATGCGAAAAATGATCGATTTCAGTATACCTCTACATATACGTACGAATACATTTGCCTATAATCTTGTGGAAGAAATTTACACTCAAGTATATGCCTGAATTTAATTAATTGTTCTCAATTTTTTCTCAAGTACAACACAGTTTTGCGGCTCTGCCTAATGAAAGCAGGTATGTTCACAGGGCAAACCTATTGCTCTCGGATCATACCCTCTCTCTAAAAAAGGGCGAAATCGCTTATAATATGTAGATCAATCTATGAGCTTCAACTGTGAAGAGAACACACTCGGTAAAATAGAACTAAAAACTGGCAACGAATGGGCTCCCTTCATGGAAATCAATAGCAAAAACCGCAAAATAATTCCTTCGCAAAACACAGAAGATGAATTGTTTACCTGTTGCCGGAAAAATTAATTTCTATGCATTTCATCCCCTCATGCACCATTTTCTGAATCCCGTATCCTCATTCATTGATGCATGAATTCCTCATTGATTTTTTGTCATTTGAATCCCCTATACTCAAAAAAATGAACGAAGCAACTCAAAAATAAACATTAAAGTAATTTGATAGGGGAGTACATGGAGGAGGACCTTAAATTTCTCGTTGACAGGTTAAGTTCACAACGAAACTCCCCCATGCTTGAACACGAGCAAGCAATTTCCTCAAGATTTCATTGCATCCATCGGTCAAGTTATGAATTCAGCCGCTTGCTGTGAGCACAATGGCGACACAATGCCTCCAGTCGACAACGGTTACCGGCGACAACGGGGGGGCAAGAGCCGCTGTCGATGGGCTTCTGTTTGCTCGGGAGGCAGCGGCGCTCAGGTCAGTGCATTTAGTGCATTTAGCTGTGCAGGAGTGCATTTAATACCTTCAGCTTTGCTAAAGTGCAGTTAGAGGCTTAATTCTTCTTCACATTGTCAGTGATATGTTCTGCTTTACCTGCATTGGTTACTAAAGTGCAGCTGAGCCAAGCTTACAAGTCTCACTTTTCGATTCTGATGGTGAATTTACACGAATTTTTTCAAGTTTGTGTTTAGCAAGGAGTATGTGATTTTAGTATATGTGTGGTTTTAGGATTGGCGTCCAGCTATTTGAGAATATCTATTCTTCTCACAAAGAAATGAGGTCCGTGGTACCTCTAGATTACTGAAAAACTATATTTTTCAGGGTGTCAATTTTGTGACAAAGGTTCCAGACATTAAAATCACGCAAATACTAAGCCAACCATTCTGGTAAATATCAGTCGGGATAAAGATATTTCCGTAAACTTTCATGTTCGATACAATTCAAACATTTGTTGTTCATTTCATTATTGTCTCACAACTGTTCTTAGCTGTCGTATATACATTCGTCCAAATTTCGACCTTTTAAAATCGATCCAATTTAAAAAAAAGATACAACTCATCCTACGAACATGCTGATTTTATTCATGCTCTGTGCTTAGAGTTCAATTCATTAGAACTGGGATCCATCGGAAGGCCTTCACAGCATTCGTGCTTTGCATGGCGTTTCGAGGAAGGCATATCACTGCAGCGGTTCCCTCAAATAAAGATGAGGTCGAGGCCACAACCAATAGCGCGGGCAGTTCGAGGCAGATTCGGAGGCAGCAGAGCGGCCATAAATATCCGCTAGAGTTGTATCCCTGATACCGAGACAGAGATAAGAGACAGCGAGGTATTGGGGGGGCAGCAATCGTAGCAACGAGGGGGCCATTATGGGCAGGGTCGGCAAGATGTACCTCGGCATCGGACTCCTCGTATTCCTTATAGAGAAATTAGGTCTAAAAATTTTGCTAGTAAAAACTACACAGCTTAAAAAATTTCACTTTTGCCATGTTTCTGGTATATATACCATAATTTCCAACATCTTCATTGCTAAAGAAAATTCATTTAAGCGCAAGTAGTTTGTTTTTTCGTTAGGAAAATCAATGTTATTTTTTTTCCAATAAAATGCGAGTACTAAATCTGTATGAGACAAGTAGGATACAGAAGCAAACTTCATAGGAATAAAGAGCCATTTCTAATTTTTGCCGTGAATGGTGTTAGGAAATAGTACTTAATTTCAAGGAGCAAAACTCATCTTTGGCAGGTGGGCATGTTTATTAACAGATGGACTGTCGCTAGGAACCTCGTGAGCTGTGCCGCCGACCTGGAGTGTGAGCTCGAGAGCTGGAGCGCCGCTTTGCTCGGGCTTAAGGTGATGAGAACGTGCTCCATATGGTGCTTAATTACCCCTTAATTACCGTGCATTTGAGAATAAATATTTCATTAAAATTTTGAATGAAACGTCATAGTTTTTTGGTGTCGAGGTCGTTCGTTCGATCCAATAAAAGGCTTCTAAGATCCCTGTTCCCAAAGACCCCTCATTAAAAATTGCTAAGCTGAAAAATGAACATATTCTTAATGTGTATGAGTCAGTTACGAACCATACTCTTGAATCGTAATTCATTATTGGACAAAAGAAACACACAAGCGGATCTTTGATTGTACGAATTCTGATTGGTTCCAGGGTACGAATAATGACTATGTGACTACTGATTGGTTCTAAGGTACGAATAATGACTATGTGACTACTGATTGGTTCTGGGGTGAAGCACACCAGCAGTAGGAGCAGTGCCACTGATCGTGAATTTGACATCAGCACAGCCAGGGATTAGGGAGAGCAATTCGGTTATACTTAGTAACTCGGGGGGATTTATTGACATCATTTAAACTTAAATTATAATTCTAAAATTAACATAGTTCAGAATATAGCTCAAGTAGAACTGTAACTAACGATTACTTTATATGTATAATTACGCAATTGAATTCGAGCACTGTATGTTTATCAGCTACTGAAACTTTATATTTCGTGAAATGAACGAGCTAACTGCTTGTAAAACAAAATACATCTCGGAAATAGTTTCGAGGGCAACATACGTAACTATCCCGCCGAACAATTCATCATACGTACGATGTTAATTTGTGAAACATTTTCTGCATGAAATTTGAGTGCGGTGGAAACATTTCGAAACGGTGAACGAAACAGAACATTCCTAGTCCTTCCGCCTCTGGCATTCTGTACCACTCGATAACGTTCGTGAACTGAGATAAATTGCTGGCTGTCTTCGTCATGTTGAATATCTTCAGTGCATATCAATATCATTCAGTATCGTTCAGTAGTTTGCAATATTATTCAATATCATTCAACCTCAATCAATAACATTCAGTATCATCCACAATCAAGTCTTGCTCAAGTCCCCGCAGCAATCCCCACCCCAAGTCCCCGCAGCAATCACCACCCCAAGTCCCCACAGCAATCACCGCCCCAAGTCCCGCAGTAATCACCGTCCCAAGTCACTGCAGCAATCACCGTCCCAAGTCATCAGCAATCACCGCCCCAAGTCCCCGCAGCAATCACCGTCTCAAGTCCCTGCATCAATCACCGTCCCAAGTCCCTGCATCAATCACCGTTCCAAGTCACTGTAACAATCCCCGTCCCATATCCCCGCTGCAATCACCGTCCCAAGTCACTGCAGCAATCACCGTCCCAAGTCACCACAGCATTCACCGTCCCAAGTCCCAATGTCAAGTGTAGCGAGTTTCAGGAAAACTTTCATTTTGGTGCAATTATCTTTGCAGAGAAAAGTTTATTTGAGAATACAGTAAACTTTCAATGAACTTAACTCGTTAATATTTCCTGTACAAAAACTGAACAAAACTCATTCATTTCTCAGTACCTGTACCATGAAAACTCCCCACCTGCTTAGTTTTGGTTAACCTCACTAACGTCCCTACACTACAGCAGAATTCCCCCTTGTGGTTGACCCCCGCACTCTCTCTCTCAAACTATTCAAAACTATGCGCAGATTTGCACGTACGCCCACAAGCACGGGACTCGAGCTCACAGTGTTACTGCGAGGCATTTCGCGCGTTGTGACGCAACGGCGGTTCAGTTTATCGATAGAAAAATAGCTTCGTTTCCGGAAGCATGTTCATATGAACCAACGTGCTCCATACATACAGACTACGTAGCTCGCCTCGGCAGTGTCCAATAAAGCACTTCAGTTAACAGTCGCCCTTCTACTCCACAACGGCAGCTCTCTCTATTCATGTTCACCACATCCACTTTACCGATAATTGCTGGTAGGTGAATAGCAATATCCCGTAAAGGGAGGCAGATTAGAATTCCTTTTATTGAGAAAGCTTGGGTACTACCCGGGCAAGCCTGTGGCAGTTAATGGTAATGGCTGCACAATTAATGGTTTCCGATGAGAAGCCGATGAAGCGGTCGGCGGACGACGAAACGGATCCCAAAGACAGGAATTATTAGCTGGGTATTGAATGGCAGGGCTCTTGAGAGTAGAGTACAGGGATCAAAGTGCCTGTTACACACCAGAAGGAAATGTAACGCATGGAATTCGAGAAAATTCTTCTAACCATGCAACGCTTTTAGAAAATTGTTCGTCGCCACGACAAAGATATCGGGTGCTCTGCTCTCTAAGGCGATTATGAAATATAAACAATAGAACACGTCTAAATAGAATACGAAAAAATCTTTCTTTGCTAGATTGCATTTGCATACTTGATGGCTTAACATTCCTGAACAAAATAATCCCTGATGTTTCTGGTGAAACATATTAGGAAGCTTCCCCTCCCATTCCCCTTGTACTTTATTTCACAGAGCATCCGTTTCCCAAGAAAAATAAAGTTCTTGCCTAACAGACGGCATGTGCGCCGCTGGAAGCTCTTCAGGAACATTGAGCGTTGTTCTCTCGCTCGGAAAGCTTCCCGAGTTTATTGTTCACTCATGCAGAAACTGGTAGGTGAGCTGGCAGACACTGCGGCACTAACTTGCTCTCAGAGCACGAGTGTTCTTTTTTCATTCAAAGGTGCTTTTACGGAAAAATCACTAAGAAATGAAATTAGAAAACTCCAGCGCCTGAGATCTGATTCATGATTAAGTGTGAGTTCAAAACGTCACTGAGGTTAATTTTGAAAGCTCAACCCCTCCGTGTTTCCCAGCATGTTTGCAGTGAACAATTTCATTCCTGCAAGGGGCCGTCTCTTTATAATCTTGCCGGGAACACGCCGACTTCAAACGCTCGAGGCCAACAAAAGTCTCATGTCGACGAGCCTAAAGACAGTAAAAAGTGTCGTGAATGGCAACACGAGACGCTCGTCAGGACACAATACTCTCCGCTGTCGCCACTGCCGGCAAGCTCGCCTGCACTTCTCTGCCTTTTATCACTGAGGCGAAAATGAAATCATGGCTGCGCTAGTCCCGTCCCAGCGCAGGAGTTTGATGCGAATTTTGAAGCTAACACAGCAGCGTGAACCGATCAACCCTCATATTGAGGCACTGAGGAGGCGGTCTCCGTCTTTTATCCGGCGACATTCTCATTCAAATCACGGCTGAGTTAATGGGAAATTTAGGAAGTTTTGGTGCGAGTAAGAGGAGCGTCGACTCACAGCTCTGCCTCTGCGGCCACAGTTGGCATTCGCTGCTCGGCTGTTACAGCTGTTATTTAGGGGCCACAGCTGTTATATTTCGAAAACCAAACCTTGCATTTTGTGTCGAGATGGGAAGCGTCCGAATATTAATTTTCTGTTGCATCACAACCTACAAAGCTCGCTGTGCTCCACAGTTTACCGTGAACAGCAAATGTTGGAGTCTCAAACTGTTCGAGACACTGAACACAGCCGTTTCATATGTATGGCTTAAATTTAAACAAGATGTGTTTCTGCAAATCAGGCCCTTCTTACTGTAATATAGAAAAACGAGAGGTCAAAAGATGATCAAAAAAAGCAGGATTTACACTTCGATCCTGATTGTCTGTAAAAAATTGACCAATTTGCATCTCTTCCCCAGACAGAAGAAATTGCACAGCGGCAGCGACGAAGCGTTGTGGCTGATGTCGACGCGATCTTTGACTGGAGTCGGTGATTTTACTTCCGTTTAATGAAAGAATATGTTAAAAAAAATTTTGTTGAATTATACTAGTTTCAGTTTATCATGTTCTTAAAATTCTACATTTTCCAGTACTACGAAATTTACTATTAGCAAGTTGATCGAAGACAGTTTATCCAATATTACAACATATATATCAATTTGATTATTCCTCTGGCATTTGAATTCTGCAGTTTATCAAGTTGTAAGAGCTGATACATTATTAAGATTACATTAATTTATCAGCTCTAATTATAAATCATACCGTATTTTCGATCTATCGTTTTTTCATGACTGTTTCAGAATTTTTAGTTTTTTCATGTGAAAGTAATCAAAAGACCAAATTTTAAACGTGTTCTCGTACATTATTTTTATTATGAAAAAGTACACGAAGAAAATATAAACGTAGAAAAATTATCTAAAAAAGTGCATGTTTATTTAAACCGACCCAGGAAAATTATTACGAAACTTGTGTGTAAAACTATAAGAAACTGTTGACAAGCACAGATAAAAAAAAGGATACTGTGAAAAGATGCCCTCTCTATGCTGCCGTCCCAGCGCTGTCTGTCCCAGTGCCGAAGTCGTTGTGTGTTCAATTTAATCTTCAAAAGGAGGCAAAAAGTGAAAGTTTCAAGAGGCTGGAAATTGAAAGTAGTGGGTCAGAAATATAAGCTCAATAGAGGTAGTCGTCTGCTTAGGCCAATTTTTGGCTCACGCTCTCCATCCAGTTCAATGAGCTCTTACTTTGTAAGTTCTTAAGAATCGTCGTCGAGACCTGACTGTCGTAAAGTCGATCGTCGTAAGTCGTGTAGTTCGTTAGTCGATGAATTATGACTGCAGCGAGAAATTTGTAATGACATGCACAAAGAAACTAGGAACACATGTTACTGGAAACTTGGAACGTGTTACAGGAAACTTGAAACATGTTACTAGAAACTTAGAAAATTCTACTGGAAACTTGGAACATGCTACTGGAAACTTGGAACATGCTACTGGAAACATAGAACATTCTGCTCGAAACTTGGAACATGCTACTGGAAACTTGGAACATGTTACTGGAAACATGGAACATTCTACTCGAAACTTGGAACATGCTACTGGAAACTTGGAACATGCTACAGGAAACATGGAACATTCTACTCGAAACTTGAAACATGCTACTGGAAACTTGGAACATATATTCCAGGAAATTTAGTTAACATCACGGGCTTAAACTGAAAAACGCCGATTCTGCCGACATATATAGGACAGGAGCTGAGCAGCGGAGCAGGGTCGCTGTTGCAAGGTGTCAGGTTGGGAACTGTATGGAGAACAAAGGACACTCGCAGACAAAGGGTCACCTGTCATGAAGGTCACCTGTCCTGAAGGCTACCTGTTCTGAAGGTCACCTGTTCTGAAGGTCACCTGTCCTGAAGGGCACCTGTCCTGAAGGTCACCTGTTCTGAAGGTCACCTGTTCTGAAGGGCACCTATTCTGAAGGTCACCTGTCCTGAAGCTCACCTGTCCTGAAGGTCACCTGTCCTGAAGGTCACCTATCCTGAAGGTCACCTGTTCGGAAAGTCACCTGTTCTGAAAGGCACCTATTCTGAAGGTCACCTGTCCTGAAGGTCACCTGTTCGGAAGGTCACCTGTTCGAAAGGACACCTGTTCGGGAAGTTACCTTTTCGGGAGGTCACCTGTTCGGAAAGTCACCTGTTCGGGAGGTTACCTGTTCGGACGGTCACCTGTTCGTAGGGTCACCTGTTCGGAGGGTCACCTGTTCGTAGGGTCACCTGTTCGGAGGGTCACCTGTTCGGGCACCTTGAAGGACACCTGTTGGGTCACCTTGGAAGGACACCTGTTCGGGCACCTTGGAAGGACACCTATTCGGTCACCTTGGAAGGTCACCTATTCGGGCACCTTGGAAGGACACCTGTTCGGGCACCTTGGAAGGACA
>VOMN01106726.1:0-14280 GCA_014899125.1 Orchestia grillus | reverse complement strand
CCCTCCTCATTACTGAAGTACAACAGAATATTGCAATCGAATGAGGTGATATTTATGGGGAGAAACAATACCTAGGACAGTCAGGTACCTCAAAGTATTTCCGGTGCTTTCTTTCCGCACTGTAAATTTCTTTGATCTATTGTTGACGTCGTGTTGCCCCTCTAAATTGTCTGTATATTTGTATACGAGTGTGAGTCAGTGCAGATTTACCTATACTTTTTCAAATAGAGTTGTTGTTGTTATCATTATCAAGATTAATAAAATATTTCTAGATGATAAATTGCTAATATTTCATGAGTATTTACGCAGTTTTCGAGCTCGCTAATATAAGAAACTATTTTTTCCTCGTCGATATCAGACACACAAAAGCACGGTTATATTTACCATAGGCCCATACATATATATTGATGCGAAACTAAATTCTCTTGACAAAAATCAGCATCATTAAACTGATATGCATGAAGCATTCATATTAAAAGATCGTAGGCTTCAGTCAAGAAAAAAACACAAATTGAGCGTTTCGAAACCAATTCGCGCACTGCTAAATTGAAATAATGCAAGACACTTCCGAACACGAGACGCTTAATGTAACGGCGTCATAAAATGCGACCCTAAGTGTCCGTCCCCTGGCCTCGGTAAGCGACTGAATGCAATTAAAGCGATAAAAGTAGGCTCTGGGATATCCAAAGCCCATAAACCTTGCTTACCTAAATTCAATTCTACTCTAACTCGAGAAAGCCAGCCGTAACTATCACACAGTTCTAACTCTTAGTTACGTCTCTTTTCCTAAGATTGTTTTAAATTTACTTTTAGTTTACACGAGATGATTTGTAGTCAGTGATGCAGCAAAGGAAATTAAACTTCACATCCTATTGAATGTTTAAGTTTTCTTTTCAAAGAAAGGGTAGGTACATTTTTCAAAAACATTTGTTCTGATTTCCTGAGTCAAACGTCATGTATAGCTCAAAATTCAATCTCATAGAAAATTTATGAGGCTTATAAAAACGGTTACCCTCGGGTAATTTGGAAAAACGATTTCTGTGCACAACTTAAGAAACATGTCTTGTTCCCTGAAAGACATGTATTTATATGTCTTGTGATGGAATTCCGCGGAAGAACATGGGATAAAACCCTTCCTGTGAAACAGTCCAACTTTTATTCAACAACCTGGACAGATTATACCTCCCTCATGTAAACTAAAAGTCACAACAATACTCAGATTTGAGTTTCGTGACTGGAGAAATTAGGCAACTCAGCAGACGTAGATCAATTCCCCTTGGCTCTACGGAAGAGACGACGCTCATTCCGTTAGCCCAGTAATTGTTTCCCCGCTTTTGCTCTCAGCACAAAAAAAAAAAATATCCGATGGGTAATTGTGCCACCGGTCGCCCAGCCTGATAACAGGGACCGTATTTGCACGAGGGAGAGAAATTATGGGAATTTTCGAGTACCCGATGTGGAAATGCGATTTTATTTCATGTTACCATTACTTGCCTCTCTGAACCCTCGAGCTGAAGTTGGATTGCGCTTGCACTCGCCGCTTGAGAGCCTCATCCAGCGCTCGATTTGACTTAGTATTTGGCTTAAGGAAAGCTTCTCATGGAAGAAACTGTTTGCCCTTTTCCACTTGGTCTATTTAGTTTTCAATTATTCTGAGAACTGTTTTTTTAATTCTGCTAGTGATATGTATAAGCTCAGTAAAATTTAAATAATAAAATAAGTAATTTAGGTAAAATTTACTATTTTAAGGGAAAAAAGTTTTTTCTTAAAGGTTGTTATTGGTCGTGGTGAAGAATTAGGAAATCATCATAAAGCGAAAAAAACTAACATCCAAATAACTGAGCCACACAAAAAATCTATGATCTTGTGAAGCAAACTTTAATTTTTAGTCCTAAATTCGCATCCTCGAACTTGAGATCCAAACTTCAATTTTTAGCTCTACGTTTTAATCACACGTGTTTTTTTTTTACATAGCAATGGTAGCTATACACTACAAGTTACCATGATTTTTATATCACGAGTATCGCTCCATCTGCCAGAATCACAAAACTGTTGTTCTTGTAAAACGAACTTCACAGCTCTGAATGCCAAATCAAAATTGGTCGCCGTACCTTCAAGGTGTTTCAAAAATTACGTAAATTACTCGAGAATTTGAATGCTACAAAGTGCAAGCTATGGCCCATGAGGTGGAGCAGATGTGGAGGCACTCACAAGAAAACTATATTAAATGTCGGAGCATCTCTGCTCGCAATTTTTTGTCCTAACGATGGAAAAGAAAACGAGGGAAGACATTCCGAACATCCAAGGCTGCCTTTTCATTTCAAGAGATGATGAAGAGATGGCAAAAATCATTTAGAGCATCTAAGGTCACACTTCCTGACCTTAACGTGCGTCTCTTTTGCGAATAATATTTTGGCACCGCCAAACTTCTGAGAACGATTTAAAAAAATTCAAACTTGTTCCCTCAAAAACTTGCAATGAGTGAGTTCAAAGCGGCACGACACATTTTTTGACTGTTTACTGCACATGACCATTTCCTTACGGCCTCTAAAATTGACCGGCCTCCGTCCAATCAGACTCGACCTGGGTTTTCCTAACGCTCAGATGGTCTCTTTAGCAAAATCCTGGATTCCGCTAACCCCGGCATTTTGGGGACGAGTTATGGAACGCAAGAGGTCGATTGCACTCTCCAGGCAGCGTCTCCAACGGCGGTTTTTAAGGGCGTAGTTGTCTCGTTTGACATCCAAACAATCCTTGTGGCTTTCCGCGTCCACTAATTTAGATGAACGCCAGAGAAACTGCGATGCTCTGGTAAAACTGCAGGGTTTTGGTGGTCGTGAGGTGTGCTACGAGACCGTCAGAGTAGGTATATTTACTTCCTGAATTCAGTGAGAGAATAAATGACCCCATAGTGAGAGTGATATACGATACACAGCTTCGCTGCCGAAGAGTAATGAGGTGCGCTGAATGGAAGTGTAACAAGATACGCCACCCTGTGCAAATGAGGAACATGTCGATGTCGTCGTACTGCACGCGATCTCTATATTTCACAACCCCTAAGGATATAAAGTACTGTATAATTCAACTCGAAAGCACCTAAAGTACACAGTTTTGCAGCTCGATAGTGAATGAGATACTCAACATTTCAATCCATCAGAAGAAAGTTTAACAGCGACCAGCAGCATTTACACGCGAGAACTCTCGGTGTAGTCATGCGTGTTCAAATTTGTGACGTTTGTAGATTTTTGATTAATTAATAACGATGCTACTCATTTTCTCGCTGTAAAAGTTCCCTATAACTTGAATTCCTTGAGACAGGCATTTAAAATAAGTTTAATCGAGTGGGAGTATCAAGCACTAGACGAAAGTCTTGCAAAGATTGGCAGGTGATTTCAGTGTGCCATTAAAGAAGTCATTGTCATCCCTTCTAACTGAAAGGCACTTCTTTCGATGAAAGCAACATTTGTTGATAAACTGCATTTAATGAAAAATTTGATGCCCCTTGATTGTTCGACTGAGCTCGGAAGAATTACTGAAAGAAAGCAAAAATTGAGTGAACAAAACTGCATGATTGAACGTCAGATTTCAATGCAAAATCGAAAGTCTACACCATATAGTCTACAAGTTGATGCTTCCATACGTATTAGTAGAAATTTCTTTAAGAATTTATGGATATTTTAAAAGGTCACAATACAACGAAATAAATAGAGATGCAAAAGCACCAGAAAAATATATTTAAAATTAATTGAGTAGCAGACGGTAACGTGTGTGGTGTACGGATGAAAACGAAGTCTGTACATAAAGTAAAAAACCTATTGCGTGAGAATAATCTTTCCAAGAAGCATTAGCTTCACGAAAGGCAGCTAGGTAAATACAGTTTCTTGTATGTCTTTCGTGAATAAAACTGAGCTCCGTTCACACTTTAAACGAGTCAGCTGTTGAAATGTTTTAACGTGTTTAACTTTTCACAACTGTTCTCACTCACTATCAAGACCCACTGTCTGATATTTTATTCATGTAGCGATGAGCGACTTCCGCACTTAATTATCGGATTCTACAGAAATATTGCATCACAGCCAACAGAACCGCTCCTCGTCCCTAACTGCAATTACAATAGTTGGGTAACATTATTCATGGACTGGCGTCCCCACGCCGTCCAAAAAGACGGTAAATCTCACGTGAAATAATGTAATTTTCTCTATCACGGATACCGACTGCTTTCTCCGTATCAGTCCTTTTGTGATATGGAATACGTATCTGAGAATCTGGACCAGGGAATTTTCTCCTCATTCTTTCTTTGCAAAAAATTAAGTAAAGAAACTTGTAGAAAAGTGAGTATATAACTTGAGCGTATTATTAAATAGTATTGATTATATGCGGGTGTGCTGTCACTTTTCATCGCTTTCAAATTTTGCGCAGTCATTCCCCATTAAGTCCTAGAATGCATGTGCAAGTTAATTCATGAACCTGCACTGATTGCGACTTCAAAAGAGTTGTGAAGACAAACATAATTTTAACTAGAAGAACAGAGGACGTCTTGAAGGTTCCATTTTCGTCTAGTATTAGGACTTGAGCTCAAGTCGGGAAAAACTTGCCTTGCTTAAGTCCTGCTACTACAGGAAAACATCCTTTTATTGGGAAAGATTCTGTTCTCCGACTTGACAACCCATTTCTTGCTTTCCGATACAAAATGTATCGGTAAACTGTGAGAAATATAAAAATGTTTCGTGATATCCTGGCCCGAACTCAGGAAGCTTCAATACTGATGGGATATTTATTGCACATACCTACTCCGTGCTACGAATAAAGACGAATAAAGTGCCGTGTGCAGCATGGTTCCCGCCGCAGGTAATATGGCAAGCACGCTGGGCCAGCGCCGCTCAAAGCTTTGTCGTCTGCCTAATGAAAATTCGGAGCACGAGCGGGACCCGAAAAATATCAATTCGGAGGAGCTGTAAGAGAAGAAACTTCCATAAAAATGGATAACTTCATTCCGACCAGCGGCCGTGTGCTCGAAATTTAATGGGGGCCTTAGCAAGGTCATACAAGTCCTCTTCAGATAATGACCACTCCATATCTATCGTTCTTACGACTTGAGAGATCTGTGTGACGTGAAAATGTATTTTCACCTACGAATGACGAAATGCAGCTAAAGTTATCATTGAATGTGGCCACTGGCGTTGTGCAATGACCTTATAAATACGTTTTACCTCGTGAAATTCAAGTTAAGTTTACTGAGCGTTATGCCCTAGGCCTGGGCTCCATCATCAGCAATTGAAAATTCGATCCACCCATTTTCGTCTCAAAATACTTTCGCCTAACTTTTGCAAAAACAAAAAAAAATTTGTCCTGCCTCCTTCAACGGTGTCCAACTACGAAGCCTTTGGCAATTCTTTTTCATTTTAGGAGCGGCATTCAAAAAATCGCTGTAAATTCAGTTCTTTAACGGATGGAATGGACTACAAATCTGATGAGGGTCTGCATGAACTCGTGAAGAAAAACTAAACACGTGTATTCTGTACGGAAAATTTTTTCGGCTCAAATCAGAAACAACTGCTAAGTCTAAAGCAAACTTAGCCTTCGAAATGGTATTAATCGAATTTCTTCCCTCGAATACATTCATGAAAAGCCTTACTACAGTCCAACAGAAATAAATCAGTTACACCATTTGTTTAGATACCTCCACGTATAAAATGAAATAAATTTCGTGTACCGTGTGCGCAAAGACTTCCGAATAGATTTCAGCAATTAAATTTCAAGCACGTAGGGTCCCATGTCTTTTAGTTTGATTAAATACTTATTAACACTACCCAGGATTGCAAGAAATCAGACTCTTTACCTCGCATTTAAGAGATCAAGGGAACTGCGGAAAGTAAGTTATTTTTTAACATGCATCAGTAAGTTTTTTTTGACTTGCGTCTCGTACAAAAAAATTTCACTCATGATCGAGAAAAATACGAATGGTGTATTTATACATAGCTTCAAAATATCAATATCAGAAGTTAATTGTTTAATTTATTTGTAAATTATGGTGAAAATTATGGCTATAGTTGAAAAGCCAAGCGATTTTTTGTGTGCCGCTAAGTTTCTATCGCAGAATAAATCAAATTTCAGTCGAGTCAGCAGCTCTGCTTAACTTATACTAAGATGACATTGTTCTATTACATATTTGAGATACCAAATTGATATAATTCAAACTAAAAATATAGAGTTAAATTTATCTCCGTTAATTTCCTTAAACGAGGAAGAATATCAAGCGCAAAATAACCTCGCAAATTAGGGAAAATCAACTGGCGCCCGAACTTAATAAGAAGTTGAGGCCACGCTCTTCTGCTCTGTCAGTTTGACGTGAAGCTCAGACCTCGCAAAGACACGAATAACGTCATGCATGCTGTTAAGCAGGATGCTATGCTCTCTATATTCCTTAACACTACATAATACTTAATACCAGATGTTGAAAACAGTTTTAATGGTCGAAACGTTCATTTTGCGTTGTAGTGCAATAGATATGATGAGCTTGCAAGTGTTTTTTTTTTTGCCCTTGAGCTAATATTAATACTCTTGATCGGACATAAAGCCCTTTATTAGCAGTTACTCCTCATCATGCACAGTTTGTCTCATCAACCAAGACAATCTGTATAAGAAACAACGACCCTCATCAGCATGGCGCCCCCCATAGCTCTTGACGCTCTTCATCGCGCATCCTGCCCGTTATCAGTGCCCGTTATCAGGAGCCGTCAAAATTTTAAGTGGAAGTCTCATCATCGCCAAACTAAAGTGCCTGCTTTCGAGCTTTAACTCGAGAATCTAGGGGCTCCCCGTTTTTTTCCGACTTCATATGTATGAAATAGGCTTAGGCTTTCTACGCTCCACCCAGAGATACCGTTAAAAGTTGAAGTTTAGGGTATTCGTTAAAAATTGAAGTTCAAAGTAACCGTTAAAAATTGAAGTTCAAAGTAACCGTTTACAATTAAAGTTCAAAGTATCCGCTAAAAATTGAAGTTTAGAGTGTCCGATAAAAATTGAAGTTCAGAGTATCCGTTAAAAATTGAAGTTCAGAGTGTCCGTTAAAAATTAAAGTTCAGAGTATCCGTTAAAAATTGAAGTTCAGAGAATCCGTTAAAAATTGAAGTTCAGAGTATCCGTTAAAAATTGAAGTTCAGAATGTCCGTTAAAAATTGAAATTTACAGTATCCGTGTGAAAATTCGAGTCCAGAAAATTCAACGTCTCAGGTCCAGGAACCATTATTGCAGTTCAAGCTGAAAGACTTTTGTAAACTTCAAAGTTTTCAATCACCAGTTCAAAGAATTTAGATTAGTTAGATATGAGAGACTAAAAATGGTTTCATATTGCCAACCACCGCTGTAATCTATTTTAAGACTCTAATTTTTTAATAATGCAAAATCCGATTTAAAATTGTTTTCCTAATTTCGTTTAATCAGAATAAATTGCAACCGACGAACAAGGACGTATAAATCAATAAAACTGGCGATTTAAGAACCTGAAATGTGCATTTTGGGCAACAAAATTCTATTTCTCAAACACAAGCAAATTATTTAAAGAATTGAAGCTAGTTGTATGAGGAATAGTCCCAAATAGTTCGTTCAAATGAATCGAAATTCTGCCTCAAAAATATATCGATGTGACCCATGCATTTTGATAGATTTTAAGAATATGAACAACACAGTTGCAGTGATGATTTCGAAAGATAAAAGACGAAGTTGACCCCGAATTTTGGGACTCTAATTAGCTAAAATTTTTCGTGTACGTCGACGTAATGTGAATCACAGGCTGGTCGACAACGACAAAGAAGAATCGATTCCTCCAGTTCTCGAATGTGCCCGTTATGAGACCATACTAAACTATATGTCGTGCCTTTGTTATTTACTTCACCGGTAAAAACTTTGGAATATCTAAATCGTTCGCTGACATCGATAGCAACTCGAGAAAGCCACAGAACCTCAAGTCTCTCTTAACAAAAATATAATTCAACCAAGTCAGCTACACCAAGCCAATGTCATATGTAAAATGGAAAAATTATGAGATTTACATCAAGTCGAATAATTAAGTCAAGTCGAGCGACAAAGTATTCAAACTAGAACGCAAACTTACATTTTTTTTTGCTTATAAGAACCTGAATTTTGACCTGTCATTTCGCTCTATCCATCATGGTGTACTGCTTTCATTCGGAGATTTCTTAAAATCAACGAGAATGACTGAACATCTACAGCTGCACGCTGTTAGTCCTTCAATGAGGTATTTGCCTATATTAAATTAAATTCCATGAAACTCTACAGTGACTTTAGATCTTACAGAGAGGTATTTTAGCAATGTAAATTCCATAAAACTCAGGAACTACTGTGTCTTACAGAAAGGTATTTTCATATATCAAATTCCATGAAAATCTACAGCTATTGTAGATCTTACAGGGAAGCTTTTTCGTATTTTCAACATTTTTTATGTGTTCATGCAAAGTTTGTTTCATGATCGTTTTTTCGATGAACTTAGACTTCAGAGCCCGTAGTGGCAGTCCTATAAACTTGACGTAAATACTGAGCTCGAGTTCACTCGATAATCGCTTCCATACGTAACTGTATCGAGCGAGCTCGATAATAATTGAGAACGAGTTGCCTTAAAGTCTTGAAAAGCGTACAGCGCGCACTTCTTTATGCAATACAGTCTTCAGTGTAAGACGCATGTATCATTGCACGTCTCAAGTTTCTCGCGTCGTCCCCAATTTTTTATGCGCTTTGTGCAGATGTAGACGCCGAGGCATTTTTTCAAAGCTTCTGTCGCATGTCATTGCGCTGAGCAATTGTGTTTTCACACTCCAGGCTCGGCTAAAGAGACATGCAAATTTGTTCAACGATCACTTTTTAGATCAATGGCGTTGAGGAAAGTGAACACTTTGAGGAAGAATTGGAGTTGATGCGGGCAGCAAAGCTGGGCGGGAACGGATCGATGAAATGAGGCAAAACCGAGCCCTGTTCTTGTAGACGCTCACCCACCATCAATCTCAGCCCTTACATTGTGTTTAAGAAATGTAGAGTGTCACGCACGCACGCTTCGAATTCTAAAGTGCAGAGATTCGATTGAACCGTCTTGAGCATTATGGCGTAGCGAGCAAACGTATCTCTGAGAATTTCAGTATATCTAGAAGCCCATTTGAAATTTATTTCTGCGAACTTGTGTGTTGAGTGTGAAATTACGTTTTATTTTTTATTAGAATGTCTGAATATGTTACTCTTATAGGGATTCCTCACGAAAAATGGTGGCTGTCCACATCACGCCTGAATCTCCATCTAGCGACGCATCCGCCGCTATTGAATGCTCCCTATAAATTCGATTCATGTTAATAAATAAAGCAGCCTTGGAGGCACAAAAATGCGATGCGAATGATAACTTAATTTGAAATTGCTTTTATAAAATATGGGAAGCATATAGTAAGCGATGGTGTTATCCTGCATTTGCATAGCGGAGTCACAACCACTGCACACGTACCAATGTTATTCAAGCCCTAAAAATATAATGGCGAAATATTAACCACCATTATGTTAACTTTAGAAGCAAAAAAATCGAGAAATTCCCTATGACAAGGAATTTTTTTTTCAGAGACGACAATCCATCTGAGCTTGGCTGGAAAAGGCAAGGTGATAATATTATGTTTTACGTACAAAAATATTTGCACTGTTTCACACGAGTGAACAACACTTTCAAAGAAGTGTTCTACAGCATCCGTTATGGAATCAAAAAAGCATGTTTCAGATCTGTAACCGGAATCAGATCTCCAGTTATATCTTTTACGCTACTCTGCTGAGTTAGATCCTATGAACTGCAAATCTGTGCCTGGTAAAAGTTAACGAAAACATTCAGGTCGTCGATTTATCGGCAGAAACTTTCGAACGATTTGGCGTTGCTTGCGTGATAACCCCCTCAGAAAGTAAACAAGGAATTTTATGACCCAAACATCATTGTCGTCTCTCTAACAGGATCCGCCCAGAGTAGCGAATAGCTTTAGTGCGTTTGGAGCAATAAAAGCTTCAATGTTTTGCTGCGTATGAAAAATTAAGGCATGTTCTACGCACTGCAATAACTCTAAGAACAACATTTGCTGCTATGATACATTTATTTTCAATACATTTACTGGGAGAGCGTCGTTTTTTCTTCAGCGAATATGATATTCTTATTTGAATCGATCTCTTTGCCTGCAACGCTTGCCATAGCGCTGGGGTGTGCACGCAGTGACCGCATCGTGCAAATCACTGTGATCTTAATGGCCTTACTCGAGCGGTTATTTGTTCGGAATACTTAATGATATATGAAAATAATACTTACTTGCTTAACTCAATAATAGAATGATGCAGGTAATACTTGGTGCCAAAAGCAAACTATTTCTCTTACTTAGACGAAAATCGTAATTTAGGATTCAACTTGTGCATCTTAGAAAAAATCGTACGCGATATTTATGATTTGAGTATTATTGAACCTTCATTAATTGCATAATTACTTTCAGGTTTGCTTTAGTCAACTTCTGTTAACGAAATTCCTCTTATTTTTTCCGTCCGCAAACCTCATCAGCAATTTTCCCCAGTGTTGTCGAGAAAATTGGCTAGAAAAGGCTTGTTTTTGAAGAGAATCAATATTGGGTTGACTAGACAAGCTCTAAGGATAACGTAGAAAGAATGATGACACTGTCAGCCCCCGTTACTTGACAGATCATTATGAAAAGGATGGAGAAGAGCCAACCTCGCACCTCATCTATCAATCATGTGTCCAAAGTTGAGAGGAGGTCGATGGCTTCGATAATGGAGCAAATATAGCGCAATATTAAGGGTGATGCATCGCTACATAGATTGGCCTTATAACCAAAAGCCTGATCGAGAAGGGCACAAATATGTATTGACACTATAGGTGAGGAAATTATTCCAATTTTATCTTTAAAAAATGTCCTTCTCCCATGAAATTTCGATATATGGTCAAATAAACAATCGGAAAAAGTAACATGGTCAATAATAATTCCGCTCGTCAATTCGAAATTCCAAAAAAAAATTTAAATGTCACATATTACTCTATAAATTTGCTTATTTAAACTTTATTGGAAAAAGAATATTCAAAATAAGTAGTCAGCATTAAAAACACGTAAAGTCTGTATATAAGGTTGAACTTAAACAGAATGCAAATGTTGAAGATCGCAAACGGATACGGGAATTTAGCACATTACTCTACGGAAAATGCAACCAGCATTTACGTTACTTTTTCTGAGATTCGGTGCCAGTACATTTTCGAAATCACGTATTCGTATACCCTTATAATTAGTGAATCAGAGGAATGTAAATTACAAAAAAAAATTACAGTTACTTAAGCCTAATTTAGAATTGATATCTAATTTTCATATGAGCACAGTAAATTTTACGGGACGAATCCAATCTTACGCTAGACATGTTGATAATACAATTCGGTTTCTACATTAATTGCTGTAAAACAAGTGCGATTAAATCTATTTTAGATAAAAAGGCATCACATAAGCCTAGCTCATTAAGGATGGCTCGGGTCTTAATGAAGTTTCGTCCTAATTAAACCGTTTTGAGAGCGGAGCATGAATAATTCAGCTTTTGATCTAAATGGGCTAAAAATATCATTTAATTCTACTTTGACTATCTTATTTTTCGTAATTCATTGAAAAAACAACACTGCAAATAAAGCTATATAAATACATGGAAACTCGATGCTACTGTTTTNTTTTTATTTTCAAACACAGCACTTCACTATATTTATTCAATGTATCTGAAAGCTTACTGTGTCAGTGTAATTTTTTGCTAATGCCATCTGAACTGTAGGATGCGGAGGCACTGATACCTAGACTGTAAAAATAGTCTCCAAGAGGGAATTAGCTTCATGCACTTCACGAGGAAAAATTACTATATATTTAAATCAGTATTGAGCAAAATGCTTCATCCCATAACAAGCGTTGATACAAATTGTGCACATTAGAAATGATAGAATTCAGTCATTATTCCCATTATTTCGTTTAGAACTAAGATGAATGTGAACACGAGCAAATAAAAAGAGAACAAATGTTGTTGCAATATTTCATTCGTTACAAAATGTGGCGGACCTTTCAGGGTTAATTTGCAGTTACTTATTTAACCGACTCTTTAATGCGTTCGATGCAGGACTGAATCGAAATTTGTCTCATTTTATCAGCAAAAGAGCTATGTTCCAGACAGAATCAACACCTATTCATCAAAGTCTTATTTTCTTCATTGAAAATGTTTTCGAAGAGATACTCATTGTAAGCACTATCATTTTTCATTTTCAAAAGCAAAAAAACTCATTTCATGGCAATACTTCACAGCTTTTTCATTGCAGAATTTCATTTAATGTAACACTTTCCATGAAAAAAGGAATTCAGCAAAAGTTACCCATCTCTCCGTCCAATTTTTATATTTACTAGCAAATTTCAATCACGGACTCAAACACCTCGAGCTAAATCCGCTTGCATGAAAAATCCATTCCAGCAGATCTCGGCTTCAGGTGCTGACTTCGCTCAAATTCAGTGCAGGTGGCGGTGGGAAATTCTCTCGCACACTTCCGCGCCGTGCCCAACGATTCACTTCTTGCATGACGATATGTGAAAACAGACGGTCAAAGAAATATGAACGTCTTCCACACCTTACGCTTGGGCTCATCGTAATGAGAAATTTTGCCTTGAAAATGATTAAAATCAAAATTAATTGCTGTTGGATTGAAATGACACGTACACATTTAGTTATCTTTTCGAATTCGACCTAGATGCAGAATTTGAGGTAGTTGTGTTCGCTGTCCAAATAGCGCAGTTTTAAATTTTCTCATATTCAGAAATGGCTGAGCATTTTTCATTTCTTTAGAAGCTGCCGCGCGACTAAATATTCCCAATATTGAATCACTATTTCTGTAAGGAAGAATAAGTAGGAATTTATCGCAAATCTACCGGTGAACATCAAACGGAACTTGCTCCAAGCTTGCTGGGTTGCACGATTTGTTAAAGCTCATTCCTTTTTTTCATCCATGTTTTTGGTCATCACAAGCTTCTTCCCTAAAATTCAAATCTAATGAAGAATAGAAATAAATATTCAGGCATGAGTTATAAAATCATTACAGTTTAATGCTTCACACACATACGTTTATTATTTTTCGTATTTTTCCACTTATGCCTACCAGATAGTAATCCAAAATGTTTTTTAGAATAAAAGTCTCCGTACAGCGAGCGCATACAAAAGGAGTAAAAGAAAATGCTACGGAAACTCTTCAAGATGTTTTTTGGAACAGAAATTTTTCAGCCGTATCCTCAAGCAATCGTAAGTAAAGTTTCTGTCACTCATTGCGCACACTCGAATAACAATGCACTTGTCCAGCTCTACCACAGAAAGGTTTTTTCTTAAGAATTGAGGAGCATCGATTTGAGTATCATGGTCCTCGAACTGATTCGGACTGTCTTTAGGAGCAGCTCGAACACGTGCCTTTACTTCACGGCGGTCAACGTCATACTGAGGGCAGAAGGCAGAGGCGGCTGTTGCTGGTGTGGTTTAATTCAGATTTTCCATCGGTAAAGTAGAAAATGCCCCTTTGGACCAGGGCTAAAAAGTTAATATGGGGTTGCAAATTTCTGAGGAATGCCTGATGCTTGAGGGTGAGCGGTCTGCTCATTCTGTGCCAAACATTGTAATGCTATGTACGAAGAAGGAAGCAGATGACTATTCGTAGGGGAAATCTCACAATGGATAAGAAGAAGGGAATTAGTCAGTAAGTTGGGGCATATTTCTAACGAGAACATTTTGAATCACATAATTCTGATCATTATTGCCACTCTTGTTTTTGGCGATTCAGTGTTGTGGCTAGCAATTGAAAGCGTAAAAATGTGCACAACTTATCATTTAGCCTGTGATAAGCTCAAGATTTTCCGAACGATGGTAATGTTACCAAGTCACACTAAACATAACAGGTGTAAGTGAATGTTGAAAGTTCGTATAAGTTGACCCTAGGAAGCTTTTTTGAGACAGAAGCCTTTCGTGAAGACTGCGATAACAAACATAGAGATCCCATAGCCTTTGGACGTGATTTTTCACGCCACGTTCATTGTTTTCCGTTAAGTTTCCGTGCATAACTCAACAATTTACATAAAATAATTCTATGGTCAGCCTTGCAAAGCAAAACGCAGGATCCAAGCTCACGCACCGCCAGCGGTGCGCGGTACTAAAAGAATTAAATTAATATTTCATTTCGAATTTCGCAGTTTTTTA
>VOMN01106714.1:0-26169 GCA_014899125.1 Orchestia grillus | reverse complement strand
TGCCTCTGTTCCCACTGTTGTTGGTGTGCCTCTGTTCCCACTGTTGCTGTTGTTCCTTTGCTTCCACTGTGGCGAGATTTTCGATATAACACCTAAAAAATCAACATTTCTCCCACTTTCGCAGCAGTTGCACCGCCGCTACGAGTCTGTGCTGGCGATTTCTTGCCCCAAATGGTTCTCTGATGAAAGTACTTTTATTTTCTCATTTGTTTTCTGATGAAAACAATAAAAAGTATCCAGACAACAAAAACACTAGGTGGTTTAAAAAAATAGCTACAATTATGTTTCTTCATTTTGATGGTTTTTCCAGATATTTTTTAAGGAACCTGATTTAAGTGTATGAGTATAAAAATGCTAGTTCTTTTCGATTTTTATAATATACTGGCAATTCTCCAGTGTATCGAAATTTTGCTTTAATAAAAGTGCTTTGCTTGTACGAAAGCTTCGACTACTTGGATGAAACGCGAACTGAAAATCTTCATTTTGAAATCAACGTTATTCTGGGTTTGATGTACGGTCTTCTTTCTTTGTGATCATCGGGCGTATTGCTCGTCATCGATGCGTGGTATACCATAATGCTGTTATGGACATAGCGTACAACATTAATGTAGGGTGTTTGGGAAAAAGAGGTATAACATTTCACATCTACCAGAGAATGGCAAGTTGAACATACTTTTACCTCTATGCAACTTTGGTTTTCGAGGTATTAGCTGTTTCATGTTTGAAAAGAATAAATTCGGAAATAAAATTGTGTACAAATAATTTATTTATACATTATCTCTGACGAACAACATCTCTTCGGCTTATTCCAGAACTCCCGTTGTCACGTAGCCTTTGGTGTAAATTGTAAAACATTCTATGGCCAAGTATGTAACGGTTTGTAAAGTTCTTGGTGTAGCCTGTCAGCCTGTCTGGCGTCACCTTTAGCAGCACCTTAGCAAGGTGCATGTCTGTCATGCCTGCGTTGGAGCGGTTCGTGTTGCCAGCGCCGTGGCTCACTAGAGAATGAACAGCAACAATCAGGTAAGCAAGAAGTTACCTTGCTGCGTGATCTGGAACAGTCTAGAACTTACCGGTCAAAGAGTTTTCGTGAAATATATCAAAACCAAACTTTTTTCGCAAAACTTCTCAGCGGAAAAAGTTTTTAGTTGGCCACTTTGTGGTAGGTGCAAAATTTCGTACTTCTTGTTGTTCCTTTGCATGTATAATGACATGATACTGTCTGTAGAATGACAGTATACGCCATAAGATAGTTTCTGCTAACGGTCTCATTTTTCAGATCAAGGTGCAAGAGCAGAAAATATTTTGTCTTAAAGTAGTGAAAAGTGTCTTACGTTTTCCATGATACGAGCAATCTTTCATTCATTAAGATTCAACTCACTTCATCCGTTCTTCAGACAAGCATTTTTTTCTGGGCTGAGAATGCTTGAGCCGTTCCTTCTTCATCCATAATTGGTCTCAAGGTCCATCATCGTTCATCGACTGATCTTACTTCAATATATATTTGAAAAAACTACGCGATCTTTCACGTTTGATATATACACAAAACTCTTCGGAGGGTGTAGGCTACAGGCAAGTGGATAAGGTTAGTTAGGTTCGTCTATCCTATGTTATGTGGGACTAGCGCCTCCAGGGGGGCACTGTTAGGTTACCTCGGCTATAGATGGGCCTTCGGTTTTTCTATCTCACTTATCCACTTTGCTTCCTTCCGTTTTCATGCCTTCTTCGCTCATTATTCTTTATATTTTCTTCTTCTTCTTTCCTAACTTGCTGTTCTATGCGCAGGGGAACTTGTATGGGAACACCCCTCGTGCATAGTTTCCCCGTTTTCCTGAGTCCATACTAAATGGCCCCTACTTTTTCGGTGCGAGATAATCAGAGTTACTGAAGCGCTGCTATCACTACAACTATTATTACTAACCTTTATCCAAACTGATTTCATTTTTTCATTTGTTGACAATTTCATAAATTTAATAATTATCATATGTAAGCGAAATAAATTATCAAAAAGTTCATTAACCCCTTGAGTAACTACGTTGGTTTAAATTAAAGTAGTCAACCTCGAACTGAGAAAATAATTTCAATTGAGTTGATTTGTCACGTTGAACTTACTTAGCACATTTCAGTATTATACTCCATCGTTGGCGAGACAGCAAAAATACTCACTTCCCAGTTTTGCAAAAGCACTCTGTCCTGCAGCACTGCTCCCTCGAGGCTGCTGAGCTTACCCAGTGCGAGCGTGCTTCATCTATAAGCTGATAGCTCAATTTTATATATTTTTCGCGATCGAAATGTCTTCGTTGGATTTTTGTTCTCGCAATCACGCACTCTCTCGCCCGTTAAATTTTCTGCCGCGGCCATTTCCCGAGACTGTCCGGGAGTTGGTACGCATTTTTTTGCGAGCGTTGGTCCTCAGTCCGAGGAAATGTCTGGAATTTCGGGACTGGGAATGCGAGCCATAAATCTGGGAGTAAGAATAGTAGAGCCGCTTTTTATCGCTTTATGAATTGCGTGAGGGCTTTTATCTTCAATAGTGCTTTGTACTGCCGAGGCTCTACTGAGGAGTGTGTTTTGGATGAACGGCTTCGCGGTTGACTTTGAATTCGCTTTCGAAGCATTCGTATCACTTGCAAATTTTTATTCCTTTTTACGGTTTTAGTTGTTACTGCTCGTCCGTGGTATATGATGAACCTGATCAACTGAAACTGGAAAGCCGTGGTCGCTGTAGACTCCTGTTCACGTTTCTTTCGTTATTTAAAGAGTAATTGCTAATGTTTCTGGTTGGTTGAAGCTCGTGGAACATGTTTGGCAGTCCTCTATTTTGAATTTATTCTTATCCAGGAGATATGGCGACCATTTTACGCTTATCCGTAAAATTATTTAGCCCTTTAATTCTCAGCTGCTTTCTATTTCTTCAGCTTCAGTTGGAGTTTATGGGGTAATTGAATGCTAACTCATGCAGTTGCTTCGTAGCGTTTTTCCAAGCTGAGGCTCTTTCGTATTGTCTATTACAATTCTACGAAAATTTTGTGTTCGTATCTGCAAGATAATTGTCTGTTGTAAAATATCTTTTGAATTTGTAGTGTTTTGATTGCTACCTATTGCAGACCTCTGCCAGCTGTTGATGTATGTTTTATGAATGCCCTAATTTTCTGCAGCGTGAAGATTAATTTCATCTATCCGATTGACTTTAAAAGAGTGGTAGCGTGAGCCTTATTTAGAGGTACGAGCAGATTGAAGGCACTGGGGTGATATTTTCTTTTGATTAATATCATTGAGTTATAACGTGATTTTATATCTAGGATAATTTCCGTTAGTAAATTATTTCGTTGAGAAGGGCAATAAAATTTACACACAAGTATTGAAGCATGGGGAAAGTCAGGTGTATACTTAAAAAAAAAACTCCTAAATTATAGTGGATCAAAACATATCCGTCGCGTCATATGAACAAAAAATGAAAGGAGATTCCCAATTAATCAGCGCGCTCACATGATGTAACAAAGACGCCTTAATTCCCTAAATTTCTATAACTTACATATTACACATCCTATCGGGATGCATCATCGTTAATGATTACGAGATATGGGCTCAAATGGGGCTCACTGCTGAAACGATAGTACTATAAAAGGAAATGAAATTTACACGTTACCCGGCTGTCAAAACACATGAAAAAGACCAGAAGTGCGTAAAATACTCAAGTTGTCGGTCCATGATGGATCGTGGAGACGGATACGGAGGTGGGTGCGGAGATGGATGTTGGATGCCATGGCTTGTGTAGCTCACGATCGGGGCACGGGAGCATGCAACAGCGGCTGAACACGTCTGCAATCACTGCAATCACTTGGAGTTTATGTGAACGCTGCTCAATGTGCTGCCTTTTAGTTTTCGCATCTTGCAGCGACGAAGATGCACTGGTGAATTGGAGTTCCACTTCTTGTAGCGTGTCGTGGATGTCGTCTTTATCTTGTGATTTGCCTTAGAAATTTACACGAGTCGCCACCTGCACCTCAGCGCAAGTGGCTGAGTAAAGACGGCCACACACGGGAGTGCTGCCGAGGGTGGAAAACTGACGGTTCAGAGAGGACGCGTTTATAAGGTAACAAAACTGACGGTTCAGAGAGGATGCCTTTTATAAGGTAACAAAAATGACGGTTCAGAGTGGACGCCGTTTATAGGGTAACAAGTGCGTAACAGCGAAGACACATCCTTGCCGAAGGCACTGTGAGAATATTTCTTGACTTTTGGGAATATTGAATAACTCGCGCGCATGAGTTATTTTGACAAAACATAGTTCCTAATTGAGTACGTTGTCATCTTGTGATCATCTTTGGCATGTGCTTTCATTCTTCTTTTTCAAACATTTAAGTGCTCGATGATGTTCGCGCAAGTCTCGATCAAAGTGGTTCCTTGGTCGATTGAAGGCGTTAGAATGTTGGACTCGTGCCGGTTATTTCAGCGTAGTCTTGACGATAAATATGCGATGCCTTATTTCCTTAAGGATTTTTTGAAATATTTTTTTGAAGGTTATGTTCGAAGAACATAATAGCAGATCATCATTGGCGCAGTCGATCTTTGATCGTGAAATCTTGTTTGAATACTCAAAACAGGTCGTGCTGTGTAGATGTACCTTCTTTAAGGATACTTAAATTTCTTGTCGACTAAAAGAGGGTCGTGCTGCGTAGATGTACCTTCTTTAACACGTTGACTCCGAAGTGGGTCATATATGGTACACGNTAATTTTACCTGTGTGGAGAATCGGAGTCAACGTGTTAAGGATAATTAAACATCTTGTCGACTCAAAGAGGGTCGTGCTGTGTAGATGTACCTTCTTTAAAGATACTTAAACATCTTGTCGAGTCAAAGAGGGTCGTGCTGCATAGATGTAGCTTTTTTAGGGATACTTAAGCGTCTTGTTGACCTATTCAGAGAAGTTGCGTTGCATTTTTTCGAGTTATTTTTTAAAATTGTTACCAACTCTACGGATAATGAACCTAACATTCAACTTACTTTACCACTCAAAATCACTTGAAACACAGTTTTTCAAGCGCCTCAAGGTTCCATATTAAACCTTACTTTACATTTGTCCGCATATGTTATAATAGTCATTTATCTTGCAACCACAGTGTTTTAATCATCACTTTTGTATGTGAAAATATAACATAATTGCAAATACTTATTAGCTTTTCTTCTCTTGTATACAAAGTGAAGCCTTTCCTGCCACATCGATTTTGTACTCAGTTGAGCGATTACTATCATACGTTGTTAAGCCTGGCTTCCGTTTTATTATAAGAAAGAATTGGCTACCTAAGAACTTGAATTAAGTTACTTTCAATAGGGTACGCTCATTGGTACGCATAGGACGATGACGCTTGCTTTTGGAGGTCGCTACGCCACGTGCTGATCACTACAGCGAACAGTGCTTGGAGCAGGGACATCGCATTCAGATGTTGAAGCAGTCTTAGCAGCAGCCACAATCTTGCTGCTCCGTTGTACTGGCTGGAGGAACTCAAGTATCAAACTTTCACCCTCAGCGCCGACCTCAATGGCTTGCATACGTCGCTGCTGCTGGCATAACTGCTTTTACAGCGGCAACGAGAGCGTTGTCAATGCTGCAAGACGGCGATCAGGGTGACTTTGCAGGCTGGGGGAATCCAGCGTCATTTTAGAAGTCATTTTCATGGGGGAAAAGTGACGTGGACATTAATGTTAACGAAAATAGTACAACGGGACAACTTGACTTTCTGTATCCAAATTTTGTATGCAAACAAGCTCAAAAATTGGTCAAGCGACCGAGTCTTTGAAGCGTTTCTTGTACTCGAGTGATTCCTCATTTCCTTACATAATTTGATAGATAAATAAATATATAAACTTACCTATGTGAACGTAGTTACAGTTCTTGCATCATGAAGATTTAGCCGAGTGATATGAAATATGAGGGTAGTATAATACTTGAAATTAGTTTGGAGACTTACTTGAATGGAAAGCAATTTTGCAACACTGTGGCCAATTGCTAGTAAATTAGCAAAGTATTAAAACGCATCAAAATTAATTGGGTTATTTGAAGGTAGAGCAATTTTTTACATTTGATCTCGGTTGCAATTTTTAAAGTATTTAGTTTAAAAGGTAGTGATGGAAATTTTTTAGGAAGTCAACGTGCAATATTCGAATAATTAATGATACATTATGATTGATAAGTTTCAAAATTCAGCAACTTATTTTGTTTCGTTATTAGTCCTCGGTATTTTTTGTTTCAAAATACACTATTATGACTCGAGAGAGGTAGGCTAACATCGTGCTGCCAGTATTTGTATTTTTCTGTATTTTTAGGACCAACTTTGTAGGATGTCAACGATTCAATAATAACACTTGCTCAAGTGTGAGTAACAGAATTACTGAACGTGTAATGACGCTAGTTCATCTCTCAGGTGAGGCAATAGTTACTCGTAAGGAATTTTGTGTTAACAAATATAACGGGAGCAACAATTACTATTTTTACTAGTATGCAGTATAAGTCAAACCCAACCCAAAGCCCAGGCAGACCTAAGTACAACATTCTTAACCCTAAAAGGTCCAATTCATTTTCTCTATCAACGAAATATTGCAAAACATTAGTTCACATTTTGTGTCCTTGCATGCATATTCACCATAATTTTTGAACGAAACGAAGAGAAATTAAACCTCAACAGTATTATTTCTTTTGTCGATTATTGTTATCAGTTGTACTTGTTAGGTTAATATCATGTTTGCTGCGTTAGGGTCATTGCCATAAGCTGCTGAATATAAGTACATTAAGCCTAATTAACAGCAGAGAAGTATTAGTACTTTTGAACTTCATGAAGGTTGCATTAGTTACGGCACTCGTGGAATGATCACACAATTTCCAGTTCCAGTTTACCAAAACAAAAATTGGTTCCAATAGAATTATGTAAAGTAACTGGGAAACTGCAGTGTTGTTAGCAATACAGATCAATATTCAATTGCTTCAGCTGCGGTAGCATGAACAGCTTTGGTACTAACATTGCTCCCACGAGTGATGGCTGCAGCATGGCATCAAGATAATGCTGCGGTCGTAGCGGGCCAAGAAATGCGCCCAAGAGCTCGTAAGAGCGGAAACATCGCAGTGCGTCAGAAGAAGCATGACCGTGTGAGTTTAGTTGGTAAACTGCGTTGTTATTTTGAAACTCGGAATTTGTAGTATGAGTGTAATGTAGGTGTGAAGCTCCGGTTATGCCTCTGACATGACCTACGTTGGTATCTTGACGAGCAGAATTTGTGATGATGTGAGGTGCCGTTGTAAGCCATAGTTATAAGCTAAGAGGATCTTATTACGCTTGTTTTATTTTTTTAGTCTTATAATCATTGAAGATATCAAGAGTGCATTTTGCTGACGAATTAGTCTTGCTAAGGATTGTTCTTTACAGAGAGCTTGGTTCTTTAGTTTGGAATAACTAGTTATTCAAATTGCGTTGCCAATGTAAAAGCAACTCATTACTTTAAAACGATGTGAGATGAGACACATGATAGAGCTTCATGTTGTGGAAAGCATAGTGCGTTTTCCTTAATTAAAATATTAATTTCCTGTTGTAATATCCGTTGGCTTTCGTTAGATCTAAATAAACATTCCGTAGCCGCAGAGCACTGATTCCAGAGCACCAGAACGGAACAATTGAATAAGGAAGTCTCTCGCAAGAACTTACTTTTTCGTTGATGTCAACGCAGCCAGTGGCATTGTTCTTGACACTCGGTCTTTCTCATGTACCTTACCATTAAGGCCGGGGCTCCCCTTCCTCTACCAATGACCCGCATCGCTCAACTGTAAGCGGAAGGCCATCTCAACTTTTGCCGCGTTCAATGCCCTCTGCGTATTTTTGTGTTGCGCAAGGGGAGTGAGCGAGACGAATCCGTACTACGCACTCCAAAATTCTTAACGGCTTCAACGGTTCGCTGGAGACGCGGCCCTCGTCACCGTCGCTTTCCAAACTACGTGATGCGTGCAATTCGTAACTCGCTGAAAGAACGAATTTTCGTTTCAGTGTCCTGAAATTGTATTCGATGTCTGCGTAGTTTTGACGTTTACTTGGAAATATATCTACTTACTAATCGTCAGCATGAATTTCATTTTATTTCTGTGTATAAAATTTGCGGGAGAGTCTTCTGTTTCAACTCTGCTAAGCTTGCACAACATCCCAACGTGAATATCTAACATCTGTTTTCGAATTCATTTTCATCTTCCTAATTTGTAGCGGTTAACAGGCTGATTGCGCTTAATACTTACTCTGACTCGAGGAAATTAGGTAATTAAGCCGGTAGAGAAAGTGAACTGTTTTGGCATGTGATTCGACCAGAACATGACTTTTAAATCGCATGAAGCATTTGTGCAATACATTGGATACAACATTGATGTTTTTCATCGCGTAACGAATACCCTAGACGAGATAGCCAGATTATTTATCATTCAATCTCTGGTGCTATCAAGCTTTGACAAGTTTCGTGTGGAGAAGTATACCTTTGTCTCTTCAAAGAGAGTTGCAGAAATGTTCTAATTTCGCCGCTAAGGTTGTTTGGAAAGGTAATTTCAAGAAATATGGTCACGCAACCCCCCTCCTAAAGAAACTGAGCTCGACTCCAATACAAGGGTTTCTCTTTCGCCATGCCTGATATACTTTCTCCTTGTTTTGCGTTCCTCAGAGTAATGCAAAATTTGTAAAATTTCATCCACCCAACCCTGCAAGGAAAAAGAAACGCTTGAGAATAATTTTAGCGAGCTGCTGTTCATTCGACAAAGGGTAAAAGGCTCCGTCGGTCTCAGGAGCCATGCTTTGGAATAATCTCCCTCACTATATAAAACCTCAGTCACTGAATTATTTCAAGGAAAATGCGTCTCGTCACTTTGCACTCAACAATAGCACATATATTTGTTTATTCGTATGTATATATGTATTCACATGAATGTATTCATAGAAACTGCTTCATATCTAAAGCTTGTCACACAGCTACAATTTTATATTCCGCTCTTCTTCGGTCAAGTAATAGGTGCTCTTTTCGGTCACAACAGTATAAACAGCTTACTTTACCTTAAATTTTCAAACGCTTTACTTCTGATTGAAGTTCAAAATCTGTTCCAGCGCGATTACCCAAAAGTAGTTTGCGTTTATGATTATAAACAAAACGTTACTCAAACATTCGAGCGTCCGAATCAGAATAAATGTTTTATTATCTTATGTGAGCCATGCACAATGAATAACAATAGCTTTCGCAGTACGAGTGTGAAGCTCCTGTGTCAAAGTTAGTTTGTCATGCAAAAGCTAGTGGATGTAAAACCTTGAAAGTTTTCATATTCATCATGTCACTTTTTAAACTATCGATGCCTCACTGTATTCACGCTTAATGAAATAGAATTTTTTACTCTCACGTGGCAAATCATTTGCGGTTCAAGTCTCTAACCAATATCTGTTTTACAAGCATCAGTATTAAGCGGTGGTAATGTTCGTAATACGTCGCAAAGTTAAAAAATATTTGGGCTCATAAATATATTTCGAACTGATCAAGAGACGGGAAATTATTATTTTAATCTAAGCAACTCTATTCTACGTCGTCGATATTTCATTCTATGTACTTAGTAAGATGTTTCAGCTTTCTGTTCTATTTTTATGATGGCTTTCCAAGGTTATTTTCGATTTTACTATGTATTACATAGTATTCAACGAACTTGTGCAATATTTTCAACTTCGACAATTCAGTATCATATCGACATAATGCCATATGCCATAAATTGAAAATCAAAGTTTGAAGTATCAGTGTGGTTTCGGTTTTTGGTTGTGGCAGTGTATTTCAAGTTATTCATTGGATAGTAATTTACCGTGTCACGTGTCATGTGGGTCACTTATTTCTGAGTAAACGATATTTTCTTTCTTTGTAATTACACAAGTTTGTGCAGTACAATTACGAACTTGAATCTTGCTGTTAATACTTGTACATGTTCTGCAAGAACTATAGAATACAAACCAGTAGAAGTTTTGACATAAAACAATTGTAATTTTAGTCATCAATGTTTCATTGTATATAATTTGCAACAGGTTCAACTTTTTGTTACTATTTTATAACGTATCTTATATATTAGAGAACCAAGGTTGAAATGGGTCATCTTTCAACTGTGAATTTAGAGTTTTTATAGGTATGTACAAAGAATGACACGATAAATTTGGATATCATTTAAGTTACAGAGCTTAGAACCAATTCACGCTGAATGCCTGTGAATTAAGAATCCCACTTAGAAGTCTCAAGGCAACTTCTCGTTTAATTTTAAGATTGTATTTGAAAACCCGGTGCATACCATACATTGTATGACTGATTTCGGTGTAAACGATGTTTTATCTTTTATTTTTCTTCTTTTTTGTATAAGCTAGTACAAGAATTTTTTTCAGTCGTGTGAAACTTGTCGGAGCACAGTTTGTTTAGTGGACTTAGTCTTTTTACATAGAGATAAATACTAATCTACATAGCTGCACCAGCATTTTGCAGGATTTGGGGATGACATTCACGATATGGAAGCGTGTAAGCCATCATTCGTGACCTTATACTAACACCCCCGCAATGAGCTCGTGAACTGTAAATTTATATGATCTAGTAATTTACAGCTGCACAAGTTCGCCCATACGTGGCGTTTCAACGGCAGTGGAAAAAATCTGTAATAATTTTCTCACGTAGATCAACTCGCGGTCATGATGGTCAACGCCTCCAGCTGGAGGAAGCGCCACGTGATGCCCTGAGATCGACCATGTCGGGGCACTCTGCTAACGAAGCTTGCGCACCGCTCCGTTAGGGAGCATTGGGTCGGTGTAAGCGTTGGATACGTTCTCATTGTTGCCGTATACGCTGATTTTAAATCATGTGACTGAATAATAAAGACACGAGAAGTGGTTCAGAAAGAACAGTTGCTTAATTAAATATAAAATTGTACAGTCTTTTCCCAAAATGAAAACCTAAAACCGCATCGTTTTCGCGTTCTGTTGAAGAGATTTTACTGCTCGTTTATTTAAGAAATTTATTCAATGAAAGCATGCTTCGGTGAAAGAGAGTTATAAATCGTAAGCACTTTCTATTTTTAATACCTCGCCGATCATTTTTCATAAAAGTATAGGTTTCTGCTCGATTTCCTTTTATATTAAAATTTGATAGTCTTAGCATGGTTTTCAAATATTTTAGCAGTACAGTTTTTGGAGAGCTCAAATTCTTGAGCCTATTGCCACTCAATGGAATCTTGGAGAGAGGGAGCAGAAGCATCGTCTTCCCATGAGACTTAAGCGGCTTAAGTGTTTATTGAAACCCGACCAACGGTTACCGCTTTTTTGGGCCCTTGTTACAGAGAATGCTTAAAAATCTGTATATCTTTGAACGATGACTAGGGTCACTATTAGTGCTTGGGATTTTATGCTATCAATTAACACAGCCTCGCAAATTTATCTTTTTATTTTACCTTCCAGCGGTAATTTAGTTTCAAGATTATTTAGCGGTCCATGTTGAACCACAGCATATGTGATGCGTCTGTGTTTTTTTAGTTCTAACGTAAATTAAGACTCGTTTTGATCTCATTTTCTAAGAAATTTCAAGCACTCTGACAATTTTTTGGCCTGAACCGCTGCAAATTGGTTTGATCTTATTTCTGGTTATGATGATACGAAAAGTGCGGCTCGCCATCTCTCAGCTAATATTTGTGAACATCAAAGCTGCTCAAAAGCTCACAGATTTTTGAGTCTTTACTGTTGCCAATTGAATGGAAACTGCTCCTGATTTGCGCAACCTTGGGAATTGCTTCCGGAGCGCTTAAAGACTAGCAAACTCAACGTGATTTCTGAAGGTTAGATTCATGATCACTGGATACAGTATAACGAAGATCTGATGTCAAAAGGTCTGTCGAAAATTTTAGACTTTATTTGGACTGCCCACAACTAAACTTGAAAAATGAGTATGGAAAAAATTTGAAAACTCGCCTTCGGGAACCTTGGTTCCTCAATTCTTATTGAATCATCTATCTCGACCAGGAAAGATAGCAAGAATTCAGTGTTAATAGAGTGCCATGTTTCGAAAATGCTGTAAATTCCTTAAGACATCTCGTTCGTTTTTGGCAATGAACTTTGCTGAAATAAATAAACTGATTTTAAGGATGTTTCGTTCTCCTACTGACAAAACTGTACCAGGTATAAAATTGTGAAAAAGGGTTAATCGAATTTTTGAAAAAGACGTGATTGCAGGGCCAACTGACGCTTGAGTGAAATTCCCTACAAAATCGTAGGCAAAAAACGGCAAAGGGTTCTTGGCCGTATATTAATAAATATGTTATATTTTAGGAAGCTGTTAGACGAGTGTTTACGGCGGTATTTGTGCTGAATGTATTAATTTCACTGATTATAACATCTGTGTACATTTCTGTACAAGAATGTAATTTTGATAATAATGTAAGAATATTGATATTGCTTTGTACAACCTTTTTGTCGGCTTCATTGGGGCTGCTGAGCGGCCAGAAGAATCATTGCATCGTATCTGTACTAATTAAAATTGCCCTGAAACCTTTCAGGGAGCATAGGATAGGCAATAGGGTTAGGTTGCTCTACCATATGTTTTGGGGACTGGTGACCCCGGAAGGGAAATGCTTGGGTAACTCGGCTACTGATAGTATTTCGGGATTTCTATCTTTCGAGCCCATTTTAATTATTTCAATTTTTGCACCTTCTTAGTTATCTTTTCTTTGTTTTCTCTTCCTCGTCATTCAAAACTCGCTGTGGGAACACAGCTAGTGTATAGATTCTTCACTCTCTTTTGTTCGTACAAAGTGGTCGCATTTCTTCGCTCTCTTGAGATCGCAGTCCTTGAGGCTAGGGAGCTTCAAACTAACCAATAATAATGAAAATTGCGCTGAGATAAATCTATTCAAAAGTCTTAAAACATACTTTTAAATACTTTTATGATGACTTGTGTTTAGTGATGTTTCCAATGTACGACTCCATACCGGCGACGTTCACCAGAAACATGCTCTGCAACATTTCAATGCCTGATCCAAGCTTTTAACACCTCCGCGGGCAGGGACTGTTTTGTATGCAGAGTTTGGAGGTTATTTTCTGACTGATTTATATTTCCGCACTAATTGGTATTTCTTTGGTTACTAGTAACTTCTTTTCTAGCTTTTCAACCTTACGAAATTGTTCACGTTAAATTTGGATGTTCTTACATCACCATCATCAGGCTGATACAATGTGGAAGAAATTCAGCCACGTTCAACGAAATGTAAGAAATGCAATAGCTAAATGCGAGAGAGATCTTAAAATTGCACGGGTATGGCACGCGAGTAGCGGTACGTGTTAGGTGCACGACTTGCAGGAACGAGTTAGGAGGACTACAGCACTACTATGGCTCTAATAGGTTATGCTACTGTTCTATTTAATAATGTTAAAGCGAAAAAGTGAACGGTGTTCTCATTAAGCACAGGTTTGAACTTAAAAATATGCAAGGCCTCTATTATTTGAATATGTTTTTTTTCACTAACTTTATAAAAGATTTAGGTATTCATCTCTAGTAAGTTTTAACTATGGTGAATATGAAAATGATTGAAGATAAATTCTTGATACTAATGAGCATTTAATCATTGTTTGAGAGCCATTTTAGGTATGCCAATGTAAGCACACACATTCTCTCCTGGTACATTTAAACTGGCATATCTCCTTGACTCTGTCTAGATCGCTGTCACTTGCAGCTTACATTTGCCGCATTGTAGTATATCGCAACTCGTGTGCTATACCCGTGCAATTTTACGATCTGTCGCATTTAGCTATAGCACTTTTTCCATTTTGTTGAACGTGACCGGAATTTCTTCTGCATTGTTTAATTTCAACTTGTGTGTCATACCCGTACTGCTTTATGAACAGTCTTGAATTTAGCTGGAGCACAGTTTACACTTTGTTCAATGTGACTGAAATTTCTTCTACATTGTTTCAGCCTGATGATGTAAGAACATCGAAACGTTGCGCTTTTACATAGGCTTCGCATTTTAGTAAGTGTGATTTGCAACTTCTTAAGAGTTTTAACATGCACTGAACTTGAACAGCCACTGATAGATACCATTATCTTTGAAATTTACGAATGATACGCAGAAAATCTAATCGAAAAAAGCCCCTGCTCCTAAGTCTGTTCCCATGAGAAATCGAAGCCATTCATGTGTTCGAAGTACAAAGTTCTCCCTCATTTTCCGATATTCGGCATGTGGCTTAACGTAGCGCCTGTGGAAAAAATCATCGTGGTATGGTGGTGGTGTTCGTTAGCATCTCTCTGAAGAAAGTCCAAATCGAAGTAACAAATAAATGAGATAAGTGAAATCGAGAAACCAAACGCTAAGGAATGTATTTAGTCGTTTTGTTTTGTAAAATGCGTACTATAACGCCAGTGTTCGCCTTTTGTTGCCCCACACTCTTTGAAGTGAACAATGCGATTGAAACATTCCCTTTTAACAAGGGATGTTAGTAATGATGCTTCTTCTTCCGGCACCTGCTTCTGAGTAAAGTGACGTACGTGACAGCTGTTTTCCTAGTTTTTGTTTGCAAGTTGGAGATGAGCAAATTCCCGAATTTGGATGTTCGTCATGAATATGGTCAGGCTCTGATGATGAAAATTCGGTGAGCTTGAGGGATTTTATTTTTACTTTTGCTAAATAAGTTGATCTTTTTACAAATGACTTTTTCTGATACCTTTTTTGACAAAATTTCTTATGGTTCCCTTCTAAGTACGAGGATTTTTGTGAATGATTTCAAGGATTTTCTGAGGTTGTGGTTACTGGTCTCCTGAACATAGACGACGTCTTCATGAGTTCTATGATGTCAGAGCGTTGGAAATGCGCTTTGCTCCTTGATGCTCGTTATGCATCATTATCTTTAGTTTTTATTTCCATGCGACCTTTGCAGACACAAAAGATAACAACTCTTGTTTGCCGTGCTTAACACGGCTTACCTCTCAGTTCTTGAGTGAATGGAGTGTCAGTGATATCGAATAAAACAAAGATGGAGTACAGTTCGGCAAAATGCAGCATTAGCTAATAAAGCCTCATGCATCTTGTAATTTATAAATTAGCTTACGAGTAATTCTAGCTTTATTTGGCTGTGCCTGCTGGGCCAGAAACAGCTGAGAGTGCTGGGTAGTCTCATTGCTGCAGGGCACTGGTTGCACTGAGGGGCTATGCACTCTCTGAAGGCCGGTATGAGTGCTGCTCAAGCTGTGCTTTTGGATGTCCTTAGGCTTCAGTGTTACCGACGTGGCTGTTTTGACTTGTTTATACCTTGAAAGTTGCGGGCTAAGAATTTCTCTCGATGCAATATACAATATGATAAACGTCAACGTCTCATTTTTTCCAGAAATATGCGGCACTGAATTTGCGCAAACGGTCGCAACCACTTATTTCATTTCATTTTATTTTGTCGTTCAGTGGCAGCGTTACTAAAAATTACGAGTTGCAAACGGAGCTCGCCATTCGTGGCCAACTTACGAACGACTCCAAAATTCGGAGCAATTTTGGGCCTAAGAAATTTACACGGGTCGTTTGTTTACATCGAGTGCAGCACTGCTCTGCATCTGAATGACATGATCACAGGCCGCCGCATGCGCCCTCTCTGCGTAATGGCGCATTTAGGGCGCCTACAGAAAAAAAAACGGCCTGTGCATAACCATAGTCATCGTGGCTTGTTCAGGGGCTGCTGATGGCAGAGTGGGGCAACGCTGCCGGGCAGATAGCGGTAATTACTTTAGTACAAGACCAGTCTTGCTTCAATTTAATTAAGGGATTTAGCGCAGTATGATAATAAAAGCATAACTCAAGCTATTTTTTTAAATTTCACTCCTGAAACTCATGAGAGTCGGAACGCGATCTGATGCGTTCAAGGACTTCTGCCTGGAAGTGATGGTTGTTGGTTACGAGGCCTTCGTGTGTTGAGTACCACCTCAATGTTCCAGAGTTTATTGATCAAGAAGATTATTGGTCTAAATTAGATAATAGAAATTGCTTTTCGAGCTAATGGTCGAAACCTTGGTCATGCATCGTTGCACCGTTGCATGTCATCGGTACTGTGAGGAAAAAACATTCAAAATATGTAAATATACGTGTGCACAAATGTATAATAAAGTGTCGTCATTCTTGTGGAACAGGTATCGTTCTTTATTTAAAACCAGTATCATCATTCACATGAGACAGGTTATGGAACTCGTATTATTTTCTGTGTGAGACAGGTGTCGTTTTCCTGTTTTTTGTTTTTTCTACAATTGCAAAATAACGATGCAGACATTGGTTACTAATTATACCATTTCTTAGTAGCATCAGCGTTCGCCTGTACTGCTCGTTTGTGGGGTACCTGTGACTGTATTCGCTCGAAATGAACTAAAGATCGACTGTGAATTTGAATCCATTCATCTTTCATACAAGTGTTTTGCCAGCGACCTTCATGTAGCCTACGACACTGATGAGGATAGCCATGTTACTCTAATTCCAGGAGTGAGCTCTACACGAGCGCTTGTATTCTTGCTCTGAGATTTTTATGTATTAGTGCGTTAGTTAATCTGTTCGTGACATTTGTCTGAAGAGAATATTGGTATAATGAATGAATTATTGCCTGAGCTTGTTGCAAAAAACTTCAAATTAATTTTTTGAGCAAGATTCTTAATTTCAAAACTGAATATTGAATGACTTGTGTTTCTCATGTCAGTGGTACTTCGTTATTTTATACACATTGGCCACAGTATAAAGAGCAGAAACATAACAGTAAATACTGGAAAAATTGTTCTCGAAATATTTGTCGAATTTTAGTGAAATTTCCGTCAAATATAAATATAATCGATATGCATAAACTACACTCAAAATTTAGGGGTTTTTGTTGATACGTGTTTCAACAACACAAATTGAAACAAAATTAAAGTATTTTGCAGGGGTCAAAAGTTAAGGAACTAACTGGAAATATTATTTTTCTCAATAAATAAATTCCTTTAATGTCCTAAATTGATAGGTTTGATGTGAAAGGCGATATTGAAGTATCATAGGAATCATTACAAAAAAAATAAATGAATTTACACAAAAAACTTTGTCTTGCTGAGAAAATGAACCAATTTGGCTAATCATGAAGAAATAAGTCAAGATCTGATGTTGCTGATATCGTGCGTAGATTAAAAAGTATTGTGTATTGTGGGATAAGTTGATTCAACGCGTATAAGATGCTCAATTTGAAACTGAAAACCGGTAGATATTCGAGAATGCCTGACCAGGAGAATCGAAATGTTAGAATAGCTTTAAAAGACCGTTTCGGGACGGCTGCATCAATTTTTTGTGAATTCAGTCGAAAGACAAGGAACAACATAACGAGGAAAATTGTTTCTCAAAGGCTAATTAACGAAAGAGTACGTGATCGGGTTTTATCATCCAATCCTCCAATTTCTAAGAAAAATAAAGGGGTGCTTAAGATTTTGTGAACAAACATGTTGTCTAGACAAGTGGACTATGGGATGCAGTTCATTTTAGCGATGAATCGAATTCCACTTGTTTAGATCTGGTTACAAAATGGATGTACGGTGCAAAAACATGAACCATTGTCTCCATGTGTTATCAGTTAAGTTTAGAGGTGGAAGGTTGCGGGGTTGGGTTAGGGGAGGGGGATGATTTCGTCGAGAGCCGGCCCAATTGTGGCCGTTTGTATGGTGAGGTCAATACTGAAGTTTATAAATAGTTTTTTATGCAGCATGTCATTCTTGATTTACGCCTTTCTCTTGTTCAACGTTCTACTTTCACGCACGGCAATGCGCCATGCCACGAGGTGAAACTAGTGACTGCTTTTCTTGAATAGGGAGGCATTACTGTGATGAAATGGCAAGCTCAGAGCCTCGACCTAAGTCTAATAGTGAATCTTGAGAAGATCGTTGGAGAGAGGGCTCAAAACAAAAAGCTGCAAAATCAAGTTCACTTGTTATTGTTACTGAAGGGATAACATGATGGTTTTGCCAGATATTAGATCATATGGCCCAAGTGCTATGAAGGCATCAAGAATGAAGTAATGTTCACTAAATATTGAATAGCGAAACAAACGCGAAATGCTCCTGTTTCGTTTCAAATAGAACTAATGTATTTTAGAAAGTGTAATGGTAAACCCTAAAATCTTGTATTTACGTAATGAATATATTTATGTTAGGCGAAATTTGTCGGAAATTCATCTAACACTTTTCGACCAATAATTTTTTAAGCCTCGTTTTGTTTCTGTCCTTTATTCATATTACGACCGGTATTGCAGGCGCGTCTCAGGTACATTGATGTTCTCTTAATTATTTCCATAAAGGCTGAGACTCGAACTCGGTATAAAAATGATTTCCGTGTGCTCCTTGTAGTGAAAAGGGAGAAAAATATAGCTACTGAATGTTAAAAATCAAATAACTCGAAAGATGTGTGGAATTGAACATATCCGGGTCCAAAATAATTTGATATCTTCTGTTCAAGAACTTTGGACTGTAAAGATGTAGTTTTTGTTTTGCTGGAACTAAAATTGTCCTCCATGTTTCAAGCCTTTGAGTACGCTTACTAAGCCCTTGCTTTGGAAAAATTTCGCGTCGTACAAGGCGATAAGTTTCTTTTCTTCAATGAATAAATGCGTCAACAAGGAATATTTTCGGGGTATGTAGTAGACTTTCTACCATTAGAAAAGGTAGCATTACAGAGCACTTTAGGAGGTAGTGTATTTGTTTTTTAGTCACCGTGTTCGTGGTCCTTGGACGTAATTTCAGATTTTGTGTTAAAGAGTTAGGAATTAGTACGTCTTGCAAGGCTATACATGTATTGCATGCTAAGCCATCCGCCTCCAGGCCGTGTATTTCTCATTCCTGCAACTTGTTTTTTCTCTTGTTGGAATGACCGTCAAATCATGGAGGCCATCTTGCATGACTGCCCTCAATGCGCCCGCTCATAGCCTTATTCTACATTTTTCAGCATCTTTGGCATGGCTGCTCCCGCTGACTGTTTTTTTATCAGCAGTGGTGACAAAACTGTTAAACAAATATTGCCCAGACAGTGAAAATTTGAATTCTTGGAGGTAGCTTGTCTAGTTTTGCTCCATGTTTTGCCTGTCAGGGGAGCTCCAGGTAAAATGAACCTTTGTTAAAATGAACGTTCGTGGAACGCGTTGCCTGTGGCGACCCTGTGACTTTGTGTTGTGAGAGGCAGTTTTACATAGGTGAGGACATTTGATTTTAAAACTAAATGCGGTTCTATAATGAAGCTGTGGACGTTTGTCAGGAACCAATGAATATTGAACATATTTCGTGCATGGTGGCGTGATATAATAATAATTGGAAGTTGCTATTTTTCTTTAGGAATCAATATTCATCGTGGCGTATTCAAGCACTCAGACATCTCAGAAAAAGGTTGAGATTTCCTTCGAGTTGTAACCTAAGACACGTTTCATTTTTCACTACCCACTTCCGTTCCCGGCAGCACATCACGCTCCGCTTCCACGCACCTTCGCCAGGGCAGAGCGAAAAGCCGCCATACAACGCTCGCCGAGCGGGAACGTGCTGCGACGTAGCGAGGCTCGCTCCCGTATTCGTGGTCTGTGTTTGCTGTCGGCTGCAGCTGATAGCTGGGCACACACCGCCCTATGTTGCCGCACCGAGCTGCAGCAATTTCCTATCAGCTATTTCTTATCACAATTGCAATTTGTTTCTCAGGGACTGGATCTTTACGTAGCATGTTTACGGCTGGTTAGCCAAGACATTGAATTCAGTTAGTTTTCGCGAGCATTTCTCTGCTACAGTTGGTTATGATCTACGCTCGTTGCTTTACGCTTTCGTGCCAAACGCATTACGAAAGTGATAGAGGTCTAGAGCAGCGTCCTATGTTTTAAAATTTTCAAGTCTTTTTGCCTTTTACTAAGCAAACATACACTAAAGGGCAAAGAAGATTCTACAAATGCTGTAGATTCCCTAGAGGTAAGTTCTTGAAACTGCTCGGTAGGAATACAAATAGCCATATCAAGTTCATATCCTTTACGAGGAATTTGTTTTTTGTTCTGTATTAGTGAAAAACATTTTAACAGAGAAGCCTATTCATTTCAACTATTTATTGAATATATTAGATACGATCGTTTAAAATGAATGCCTAGAAAATGATTTTTTTTAAGATGTTGTCACTCCACTTCCCGGTGAAATGCTCTGTTATCAATTTGTAATTATTAAAAACGTCTAAATACTTTTGAGGCGAATTTCAAAGAACGAATGGTCCACTAAAGTAGTCTGCATTTGTTACTCGGTTCCGTAATTTACGTCAGTTAATCTTGTGGCCTATTTAAATTGATTGTTTATTGTACGGCTAACTCATCGTACATCATTGCAACAAATTGTGTCGGTTAATTCGGCACAATATTGTGGAGTTTCTCAAGGCTCCACGTGCTCAGTGATGCACTTAAATGGAGCGAACCTCCGACCTTGGTGTGAGAACAGCCCTAGCGACCACCAAGAACGACAGCCCGTGTTCCAGGAGTGCAGTCGATATAGTGTGACCACAGGTCGCGGTCGATACAGCCTTCGTGAGCTTTCCTGTGCCAGCCGTTGCCTGTACGCGATTGTCACAGCCTAATTATATCGCTCTGGTGGCTGTGAGTTACGGCCGGCGTCACCTCGTCAGCCCTGCCCTCAGGTGCCCGTCATGCAGGGAATGTCAGGCCCGCTTCTGTGTGCTTCATGTTTGTCGCCACAGCAATTTTGTACCTTGACCCTCAAGTTTACGTATAAAATGCTGGGGTGCACTTCCGATAGTGCTACCGAGTCGAACAATACTTTCGTTCAGAGTTTGGGCGTGTAATGATATTGGTGGTACATTTATTGGGCTTATTGTTAAATCCCACGTTATAAATAGACGACATTCTTAATTGAAAGCAATTTACAACAGAAAAACATTTTGTCTATCGGCGACTTTTTAGCTCAAATTCATCATCGTTCACGCTTGGAAGCTTTCTTTACACTGTTGACGTTTTTTCACTGAGTTCTGGATGACTGATCATTTTCTATGAGTGTTACAAGTGTTCTGACGGAAGCCATCACTTGGCGAGTTGAGTGTGTTATGAGACGTTAGAAGGATGAGGGTGCGTTGGAGAGGTGCGGCGTTATTACGCAGTAACGTGAGTCATAACTGACCTGTGGTCCGGTTATGTCGCATGACACCGTGGTATTACATGGTGATGTGCGTCATAACTCACCTGTGGTCCGACTCACCTTATCACGGCATGCATCCCGTTATAAGAGTATGTAATAGCTAACCTTACAAGATGTTACTCGTCATCTTGTGTGCTGATAGTGGACAAACACAAATTCCTTTCCAGTGATCAACTATGCTGAACTTCACTCCAAACCTAGCGAACTTGTACACTAGCCTAGGGAATTCAGTACATTATAAAATATAGACTTCGATGTTGGTCTTTTTGAAGCTTGTCGAAAACACCTCTTTTTTTTCTCGTGACATAACTCTTTTTAGTAATTATAACTCTTTATTGCTAAACAAGAGGAAGGTTCTGATTATAATTACCTAAGATTTTCTGGATGCGCTAGCCAATTTTGACATTACATGTTAATAAAAAGCAGGCCAACAAACTAAGATCTACAAATCTGATACTGCTGCCTTTTGCAAATTAATAGTGTTAAAATTGTAGTTTAGCAATGCTTATACTTTGTAAATTCATAATTATTATTGGCAATTGATGAGTTCTTGTTACTTGAATTAACTTAAGAATTTGTGCTTGAGGTAAGCATGCGCCCAAGATCTTCGATGACTAGCATGTTTTCGAATTGAATCCATGAAAACACAGTTCTGAAGATTTTAGTTAAATTTTAGCCTGGTTGTGGCCTATTTTTCCATGGTACACACACCTTAAACACATTTGATTAGATCTCTATACGGATGTATTTACATGAATTCTAATTTTTTGATGCTTTTCTGAATTTGTACAGGGTGTTCAGAAAAGACGGGACTCTCGAAATCCTGAATAAATATTTTATTTTTAAAGTGATAATTAAAAATTAAACATCATTGGCAAGAGAAAATTTGGGAGATTATTTATTTATGACTGTATCTATGATACGTGGCAGTATAAAAACAGTAAGAGCTTACTAATTCACCCCTTAAAATGGATACCTGGACTAAAGAAAAACTCGTTTACATCAGTGAATAATTCATTATATGCAATTCTTACAGGTATGTAAAAAGAAAATTTTGTGCAAGATTTCACTCGCGCAATCCGCCATTAAAAAAAGTAATAAGAAGATGCGTTATAAAATTCGGGAAAATGGCAGCATCTCAGAAAAGAAATCGACCGGGAGGTTAACACACCAGTACACAGGGAGGCTGCAACAGTAAACGCAAGTCGATAGCTTACATTGATTTATGAATTTTTAATCCCACAAATCTGAGCAAGTGATATGGAAGACCATTAGTTCCAACAAGATGGAGCTACAGCTCATACGGCAAATGCCAATGTCGTTCATTTAAAGCAATAGTTTTCAAACAGATTAATTGAATGGGCTGCGCGATCTCTATATCGTTCTCCGCTCGATTTTTTTCTACGGGGTTATTTAAAATATACAAAAACAACCCTAGAAATGTTGATGAACTAAAAATATTATTCGAAGAGAATTAGCAATATTAGTCTTGCAACGTTGCGAAATGTTATGACCAGTATGAAAAAAAGATGTGAAGAATGTAATGCGCAAGATGGGAATCATCTTATAAATGTTATTTTTAAAACTTAATTAAAACTTATAAAATCTCCTACGTTTTTGTTTTCCAATGTTGTATAGTTTTTCATTATTGCTTTAAAAATTAAATCTTTTTTTTAATTTACAGGTGTCCCGTTTTTTCTGAACACTCTGTATTTTTCTGTCTCTTCCTTAAAGCTAGGTGTATCTTCATATCACTTGCTGGAGAGTTTCTGAAATGATTTCCCTTCGGTGCTGCGTCCTTTATACACCCTACCTACATTGATGTACGCTGTTTGTGTCTGTTGTCGTTATTACGCTTCAACACTTGACGTAACTCAGGGATGTCTCTAAGGGCTCACCGGAGAGTCAGGAGCAGTCGTAGGAATAGGATTAGAAATCAGTTTTGTGGCGACCCACAGTTTGCGGGCCACTGCTCTCCCTGGGCTGACCCTCAGCCAAGCTACCTGGTGCCATGCTTTAGTTACGCTTGTCTTAGGAAGAAAATCCGAGCGTGCTGTAATGTATTGCTCTCTCCTCTTTTATTTAGCGTCTCTCTTGAGTTTCTTGAAGCGGGATCTGGCGGCAGCGCGTGTCAGCAGTGCATTTGACCCGGCCAGTCCACGCGGCGCAACACTGCAATTAGTGTCCACAGCAAAGCAAGTGCTCTAATAATTACGCGACTAATATTTCAAGACTGAGGCGCTGCGGGTAATTGAGCTCGTAAGAGCGCTATAAAGGAGCACACATGCGTCCATCCAACGTCGCCCTCTGCGCGTGAGATGTACGCGGAGCTCTACGTTGTGTGTCGGTGTAATAATAAAAGTAACGGTAATAAAAATAAAGACATAAATAGAAATATGGATGGCACACAGCTTCGAGATTAAAAACTCTTCTTACAACATTGAGTCGCTAAAAGCTCAAGAGTATTGTAAGAAAGTAGATATTAAAGGAGTTATCCGCTGGAAAATAAGGATGCGGACGGCCTCCGAAGCGAGTTCTCGTGTGGGCTGGAGGAACTGGTGGGGTTGGCGATTTTTTTCCTATGGGTCTGATCGCTTTCAAATTTGGTACACTTATGTAACTCGATGAAAGGAATACGTTTTGTTCATATTAGTTTTTTAGAATTTAAAAAAAACTACACATAAAAATGATATTTTGAAGAACTTCAAGAAAGTTCTACGACCCTAAATTTTTACACTAGAACAGTGAGATTGGTTGTTATTGATGCATTTTAATGCAAGGAACCAAGCAAAGGCATACAATTTTGAAGAGAGGAACATAAAATTTTGATATAAAAAATGAAGAAATTCACGGTTTTATTCGCGCATTTCACCACAAACCGCTTTTGAAACGCTAAAATGGCAGGCATGCACCTTGCTTTTTGCACTGCTAATGGTGACGCCAGACAGGCAGCCAGGCTAAACCAAGAGCGAAGTGCCAGGCCTGTCCCACAATATCAGGTAGTCCTAAGTCCAAGACATCACAAGTGCATCGATGTGGGCCGTTGAAAATGCGGTGAAGTAAATCTACAAAGAAATTACATGTGGGCAATTTTATTTTCAAATTTCCTTCTTTCAAACATTAAACAGCTACTATCTCAAAAACCAATTTTTTCCCTCAAAGTTTCGTAAAGGCCAAAGTGTTTTGTTTGCCCCTTTCTGGTAGGTGTAAATTTGTAAAATTTCGTTCCTCCTTTTCTCAAACCCCTGTATACAGGTTGTTAAAAATTGGAAGGTGCAAATTTTGACAATAGGCAGGGATGCGCAAAATAAACATCTTTTCACGAATACCGAATATTTCAAGTCTCTTTAGTTTTCAAGACCCTACAATTATGCAGTACGGGTCATGATATGTATAATGAACGGAAACAAAACGACGTTTAAAGAAAATTATTGCTGGAAAAGTATTAAATTAATTTTAGTAAAATTTTGCAAAACATAAATATATTCAATAGGTAAAAATAAAATTTTTAAGTGTAAAATTTAAACTTTTAGAGCCACATTTCGTGGCTCTAAAATGTAAATTTCAAATTAAATGAAGCTTTTAAATCCAGTAACACTCGGTTGTTGAGAGCTTACCAATAAGTTCTAAGTGTTTACGAATCAGTCTACGCTGCGACATGTATTGGAAAATGCATATGGTTTACGCTGCAGTAAACGGTAATGCTACAGGTGCTACTAAGTTGTACCAGGCGCGTTTTCCTAATCAAGACATGCCCGGACATCGGATGTGTACAAACATACATCGTCGTCTACTCGACCAAGGAAGCTTCAACGCGAACAGGAAAAGTTCTGGACGGCCGGGAAATTACGTGATGCAGTTGAGGACGACATTCTGCAATACTACTGTGACAGGCCTCATGCCAGCATCCGAGCTGCAGCACTTGACTTAGGTATACCAAACTACGGCAACGTATGGCATGCTCTTAATGACAGCCTTCTACAACTTTACCATTTTTAGATAGTTCAGGGTCTGCTCCCAACCAACCACATCCCTCATGAGCAGTTCGCACGTTTTTGTTTGATGCAAGAACAGGGCAATGAAAATTTTAGAATCACATTCTCTTCACCGCACCGACGAAACTACTTTAACACGCAATAGAACGTCCAACACCCATCACATGCACAATTGACAAGAGGATAACGCTCATAACGTGCATCGGTTTAACTACCAACATTGGTTTTGTGGCAACTTGTCCGCTGAAATTGCCGATGACTATCTTATTGGGCCATATTTGATGTAGTTTGCTGTATATGAACCAGTTTATGTCGCGTTTATAAGGGACGTATTACCCAAACTGCTGGAGGTTGTACCTCTTTGTATTCGCCGTCGAATGTGGTTCCAGCATGACGGAGCTTCGATCTATTCCGACAGGAATGCCCGCCAATATCTGAACGACACTTTTCCAAGTAGGTACATAGGGCGTAATAGACCAATGGCATGGCCTGCAAGATCTCCAGACAGGAGTCCTTTAGAATTCTTTCTGTGGGCATCATGAAATCATTGACTTAAAAAACGCTGATTTCCCAAAACGAATCTTGTCGCAAAGATAGCGGTCACAGCACTTGAAATTGCAAAAGAACTAAGACTTCTGCATCGTGTCCAGTATTCATTCAAAAGTCGTACCAGACTCCCATTTGAGGCTGGGGGCAAACATTTCAATAGTTATTGTAAAGTTTTTTTTGAGAAAACATCTCTTTCTCCTATGCTCGTCTAATTTACCTTTATGACATTTCTCAGAAACGGAAATGCTATCAGCTGGACATCAAGGTTATGTTATACACCTGAGTGTCTGGAAAACAAGGTAGTCTTGAAATATTTGGTATTCGTAAAAAAAGTGTTTGTTTTGCATGCCCCTACCTTCTGTCAAAGTTTGTATCACTTTTAACACCCTGTGCATGTATATGTATGTGTGTG
>VOMN01106703.1:0-15128 GCA_014899125.1 Orchestia grillus | reverse complement strand
CCAGCCGTCCAAGGGAGAAGTAAAAACCTTTCTCTCACCATGTTGCTCACCAGTCGTTCTCTGGGATTGTTTTGCTGGTATTCGTTCTATGTTCTTCGGGGGAGAGTCTGTAGCGACTCGAATTGAGGGTCTGGAATTCGGAGAGCCAGGAGGCTTTCTATGTGTATATTGTATACGTGTTGTCTGCGAAACATCCAGTCTGAAGAAAAAACAATTATCTCTAGTAGACAACTTGTTAAAGATTTAGATTTCTCCAAAAGTACAGTTCATTCTGCGTTATGTTCTTTCTAAACGGTGTGCTTTTGGGAGATTTAGTTTAATAGTTCGGAGTATGAACAGTTTGCTTTAAAATATACCAGGAGCAGCCTTTGCGAGTGTTTAGTTTACTATCCCGTCAGGGGACGTAGGATAGGCGAGAAGGTTAGGTTAGTTAGGCTTGTCTATCCTATGCTGTGGGGAGTAGAGTCCCCAGGGGGACACTATTAAGTTCCCTCAGCTATAGTTAGGCCTTTCGAATTTCCATTTTTCGTACCCACTTCTTTCCATTTTCATGCCTTCTTCTCTAATTATTCTTTGTTTTCTACCTCTTTTTTCCTATCTTGCTGTTTTTATGCGCAGGGGATCTTGCGTGGGAACACACCTTGTGCATAAATTCCCTGTTCTCCCAAGTCAATACTAAATGTTCTCTACCCCTTCGGTGCGAGATTGACTGAGTTACTGAAGCGCTGCTATCACTATCACTACTACACTTGGTCTACTACTCCCCCCTTCTTGTTCATTCATTGCGTGAGTGACAATAGTGTGGAACATCTTCACTGAATGAATGAGAATTCATATTAAATTCGCCGACTTCGTAATTTATTGGCTCGCATAAATCAGCTCCCGTTTTCCAGGTGGAGCGCAAGTACGTTGACCAACTTCGTAAGTACGTGGGGCTCATCAACTGCGTGGAAATCTTCAAGATGGTCGAGGGTCAAGATAGCAGCGCTCACTGAGGTGTTCGTGATGCAGGTATACACACGTCTGACCTCGTCAGTGGACCCTCATTGTCGTAGTCTAGTATTGAGCACCTACCGCAGTACTTACTAGTTGAGCTGTTGGTTTCTTTCGTACGTGATGTCTCTATTTTGCTATAACTGCTTTCTCCTTTCGCTATGTTCTCTCTTGCGAGTCAACTGACATATTGTTTCGTGGATATCCTTTATTCACGTTTTCATTTTTTTAATACGAAGCGATCTTCATGAAGCAGTTTGTATTTCCCGACGTGCGATCTTGTTATCAACATTAATCTAAAATTTTTTAGAGCACCTGGATGAATCGTACAACTCTCTTAATTGATCTCATTGCTCGTACTCAGTATAATCGTAGTCGAATATACTCGTAATTTTATGCTTATTGTGATGAATCTGCATTCGAGAGCAGACGAGTATTAAACTCGTCTCGTGGTACTATTCTCCAAGGCCTGTATTCGCCGAGAGCTATACTCAGGCGTCTTGAAGACTCGGCTCAGTTGTGGAGATCTGGAAAATCTGGTAGAATAACTTTGCGCTGCCTGGGTTTTCCCATCTTACTTTGGCCATGCGTAGCTGGGTTTAAAATTAGATACTCGGTCCTTTATAAAATCTAGTACCATAGCTTCGTCTTAAAACACTGGCATCATCCGCATGTACGCATTCTTGCAATAAAGCTGCATTTATTTTTTTAAAAGCAATTTACAGCAGCTACTAGAAGCGTTCCGTTTTAGACCACTAAAAGTCAATTAATCTGTAAACGGTCACTGTTGACTTATGTTGACAACGTGCGAGTTGCAATTCGACTACACTGTTACACTGAATGGGTGATGTAACGCGGACAATTACCAGTGAGAGGTAGCATGTCAGTACTTAGAATTAAGCTTCGCCCTTTCATTTGATTCTTTGATATGTAATTGTTACAATGTTGTTTACTGCGGAGTTTTCAAGGAACGTTGAGAGATAAACACTCTCTTGGGAGGATTCGACGTTCGGATGGAGGCAATAAGTATTGCAATAGTTTATTGTGTATGCCTTTTCTAATTTGACATGAAATTAGTGTATTACATCTATCTGTTCCCGGTTCGATACGGACAGGTTATTATTTTATATTAAGATGCATGCAATTTAAAAGAGTTGAGATCTGTCATGTGTGCTTGCATTTCGTCTGTCAGTTTTCACGACTTCTTCGCCGTCCTTTTTTCCTTTTTCCTCCTGTTTACTTTTAACGTGCTTTTTATATGCGCAAGTGGGCCTGATTGAGAACACAGCATGCCCATAGATATCCTGTTCACCATAGCCCGTAATGGATGGGATCTTTACTTTCTTTGGAACACAATTCACATGGATAAAATTTAAATTAACTAATATCTTGAATTTGAAACTGTCGGCCCCTCTTTGAAATGAAATAACGAGCCAAAATTCAATTATGAGTGTCGTACACATTTAGAATACAGTTCTCTAACCCACACACAAGTTTGTTGCAAATTTCCAAAATTGTAATATATATAGAATTGCCGCCGAATGTAAATATACTGATACGTAATTATAATCTTATACGAGTGACTTCATACGGTAAGCGAATAGTTGTTGAATCAAACTGATCGTAAACAATTAATCTGATTTGTTAATCTTCTTCGTTTCAAGAAACGCAGGAAAAAAGGAAAACTAATGTTACTTTCATGTTGTACATATGAATGGTAATTAAATATCATGATTTCATACTGATTGGAGACATCGAATGAAAATCTTGAAAAATGCCGTAAGGTTGACCTGCGAATTTTTAATAAAAATTACTACCGAAAAATCGAATACTTTCATTTTCAGTCAACTTGGGCGGCAGTTGTTTAGTATTCAATTGCTTAATGTGACATTTAGCGTATTGTTTGGTAATTGTGTTTGCTCCTAGCGTGATTCTAAGAGCAGTGTTTTGGAAGGTCTGCAATATGTTCAGTTGTGTTGAGATACTGGGGGCCCATGCTGGACTAGCGTAAATTAATAGTGCTTGTATGAATTGTCTGTAAACTAGTTTCTTAAGTTCGACCAAAGTATGTGCCAGCCAGGGCCTTGAGTGTTCATAATGATTGGAGACAATGAATCAAAATTCTAAAAAATATATCGGAAGGCTATTTCCATGCGTTTTCAATAAAAATCCGTAAAGAAATTGAATACTTTCAATTTTAATCTAATTGACCGTAAATGTTCTGCATTCAATAGGGAACACGATTCGCAAATGGTTGTCGCTAATTAACAATCAAGGAGAGGTACTTAACGGTGAAACGATATTGAACTGCTGAAAGAAATATGCATTTTTCAAGACACGATAAAACACTTTTCTCGTGTTCTATATATGAATATTGCCTACATATCATTTCATAATGATTGGAGACAATGAATGAAAATCTTAAAAAAATATCGTAAGGCTATGTTTATCTTTACGTTTTTAATGAATACTTCGGAGGAAATTGTATGCTTCCGATTTGTATCAAATTGACTGTAAATGTTCGGTAGGAAAGAATGAATGAAAATTTAAATTAATATTGCAAGGCTATAAATAAAAACTTCGGAACAACATGAATACCTCCAATCAAGTCTTCCATCGGAGAAGACTGAAGTCGTCAGAAGACCTGGGCGAGTCCTCAATCTGCTGCGGTTCGATTTTTGGAAGCAGCGGACCAAATATCCAAGGCTCGTCTTTTGTTGGCAGCCTAGCGGTAGAACAAACTTGGGTTGCATGTTTTGCCTTCTTCTCTACTTGGGACGACTCAACTGGACCTTGAATTATTCCGGATTGCTGTAGCACTGAGGGTAGGTCTGTGATTTGTGAGCCTCATCCATGTCGCTGTGGTCGGATGATGGACGCTAGAGGTCTGCACGGTCTCTCATGTAGATTCAGTGCTGATAGGCACCCACAGCATGCGGCTCTGAATGATTTGATTCGTAGAGCACTCAAGTACTGCTACCCCCTCTATTCTGGAACTGGTAAGGGTTGACGGGAGATGGTAAGAGACCGGACCGCACAAGTATTTTCCCTTCTCTAATGGAAGGTGCTTGAGTTGGGATGCAACTCGCGTGGACACGTTTGCCGAATCTCACGTGAGTAGTTCGGTTTTGTCAGTTGGGTTCGCGGCAGGTGTGGCAGAGGTCAGTAAGAGGCGCAAGTATGCGTCTTTGGCAGTTCGTTACAGATTCAAACTGTTAGCACTGGAAACTTTGGGTATCTGTGGTGTGACGACGGGCAAGTTTGCGACGGAAGTCGGGCGCCGCATTTCGGAGGTTTCCGGTGATCGCATGGAATCTATTAGCCCGAAGCAGTGAATTGGGTTGGCTGTGGAGAGGGACAATGCGTTCAGTATTCTTTCTTCGGTCAGGGAGAGGCTTGATGCCTTGAAGTCGCACTATTGTGATGTAGTGCGTACATACCCACAGCGGTTGTAAGCCACCAACATAGGCGTCTGGTCTTAGCCTCGTTCTTTGACCTGTTGGCAGATCCTTATTTTTAGAGTTTGCAATAAAATTTGCTATTATATTTTAAGAACAATAATATTGTGTTTTTAACGGTTTGGTTGTTGGTGGGGTGCTTTAAAAAATATAGAAAAAAAATCTGAGTGTCTTCCAGGGGAGTGTGATTAGCTGCACTCACTTCCTAGCTACCTTAAATGACATAACGATATTCCTAACACACATCTCATCTTCATTCTATATGAACGATTTCATGATCTATGCATCATCCATCTTCCAGCATTAGCCCGTAAAGTACAACGTACCATCAACTGTGTCCAGAAGCGGACCCTGGAACATAGTTTCTCCCATTCATCGGAGAAGACTGTGGCCCTTCTCTTCCAGGAACGTCGTTTCCCTGTGAGCCGCCTCAGCTTTTCCGCAGGGAAGGCCTCGTGTCTTTGCAAAAGAAGCAGAGTTCGTCGGACTCGCCATAGACGATAAGCACACGTGGAACCCCACATTCACGCTCTGAAAGCTTCTTGTATTCGCAGGATGACCCTGTTAAAGAACCTTTCAAGCCTGTACCGGGGAGCAGACCGTAAAATATTACTCTGCCGGCACAGAACTCATTAGATCGAAATTGGATTACGGTAGTATCATTCATCAATGTGCATCAGTGAACGCTATCTTGACCCTCAACCATCTTGAAGACTTCACGCAGTTGATGAGCTCCACGTACTTCCGAAGTTGGTCGACGTACTTGCGCTCCACCTGGAAAACACGGAAGCTGATTTATCCAAGCCAATAAATTACGAAGTCGGCGAATTTAATATGAATTCTCATTCATTCAGTGAAGATATTTTACAATCTTGCCACTCAGAAAACAACTCATACCGCAGTGAACAAGGGAGAAAGTAGTAAACAAAACACCACTCGTGGAGGGCAGTTTTGAAATTTCGATGCTTCTAGTATATTTTCAAGCAATCTGTTCAATGCTCAGATGATGTGCAACTGACGCACTTTTCTCCGAACTATTAAACTGAATCCCCCCACAAACACCGTTTAGAAAGGACATAAAGCAGAATGACTGCCAAAGAATTATAATTATCGCTCTTATAATAGGTGTTCGGAACGCTCTGAGCGTATTTTTATTTGCAAAAAAGAATGAACTGTACTTTTGGAGACATCTAAATCTTTAACCAGTTGTCTACTAGAGATGATTGTTTTTTTTTCTCCTGACTGGATGTTTTGGAGACAATATACAATAGACACATCGGAAGCCTCCCACAATTCGGGTCGCTACAAACTCTCCCCCGCATAACATAGTCCGAATACCAAACAAAACAATCCCAGAGAATGACTGGTGAGAAACATGGTGAGAGAAAGGTTTTTACTTCTCCCTTGGACGGCTGGAGTTGAGGAGCTCTTTTTACAGAGTGCTGCAAAATGACTTGGCCCGCTTGTTGCTTCATTAAAAGTGAAACAAAAGAATGATTTCTTAATGTATATGTATGAATTCTAACTTTTTTCTTTAAAAATAGATCAGTTTTTTAACATTTCATCTTATTAATTCATTCATATTAACTATACTAACAAGCCGCACCCTGTATCGCCCACTACTGTAGCGCTACAACCCAATGTGCGTTGACGCAAACAGAAATCAGATCCTCTCAAGAGCCTCCATCCTGCCGACGAGTTTCTCTTCGTAGAATGAAGAGCGTGAAAAACAGAGGTAAGAGCCATCACAATGACCGTGGATTTGCGTAGTTTCAAGTATCATGAAGGTCTCAAGTTACAACACGCACTTTCATATCACTGGAGCCAGTGAGACACTTGGACACAAATGATGTATCGAGGTCATTTATTAAGGATCCATTTGTCACGTGCAACTTGTTTGAATTTAATACGCACTTAACAGCAGCTTCTATCAAGGTTTTTATTTACCGATTTTTAAGGGTACTTCATTTTAGATATTTGTGGTGTCACCCATTACCAGAGAAGGTGATAAGTTCCATTACGTTAAAATTTAAATTCTCACTTGATAGTACTCAAATCAACGTCAAAATGTACAGTTTCTATTAGAAAGCGAACGTTTCAAAACACAATAATTCCGCTTTCAAAACTGTAAAAATAAAAATGAAATATGCAAACAGAATGAAAAGTTAAAATTCTCTGACAGAAATACATCTATCCACCGAAGGTAAAACCACTGCATAAACATACATAAATACATGCACACGACCACACACACAGGCAGACTCATGCAAGCAGGTGGGAGCAATATATAATTTGGTACCATCTTGATCTTCATTTGAAGAAGATTCATGGGTATAAATGAGAAGGGATTCTAAAAAGTGAAAATTTTGTTCAATATTCGCTCTAGAATTGAATAATTATTTATTTTTATTAGATGTCTGAAGTTTTAGCAATGGTCTCCAATTGCTGACTGAGATGGGGAGGCCAGTGGACGACTGGTCTTATGGGAAATACCTACACGTTGGCTGTGTCTGATGATTTGTTGGAATGCTCTCCTACCAGCATAAGAAAGACTATGCAGAAACTGAACTTACATATACGGACACTAATGAACTTATTCCTCCCTAAAAAAACACTGATATCAATTGAAACGAAGAAATCCCTAATCAAAGACAACACCATTTCCCAACCCAGCATTCATATCACCCAAGAACGGCAATTCCAAGTACAGCGCTGACGTACAGCTGCACTCATGATGACGGCAGGTGGATTAAATTTACTATCCAAAATTTCATTAGCAGCTTATTGATTAAAAACTTTGGGTATTTCTCTTGCGTTAACAACAAGTAAACGTGTTCGACTAAACTGCGAAAAATTTTGTAGGAACAGGAATTCCGGTATGCTTTATGAACTAATATGATTAAACGAGATTTTATACATCCTTTGTAAATGCAGCTGAAGTAATTCATTCGAAGACCTCTGAATCTGAACGTGGTTTTCCTATAAATTGAAGAGATCAATTTAGAATTTGACTTTTTCACAAGGACATTCAAAAGGCTATTTGGTTATTCCCACGACCGAATGGGAATCTAAGAACCAACCAATGAGCACTGCACTCAAACCAGTAGTCAAGAAACCGAAAAAAGACCCACTCTGACCACACCTGGGAATTAAAAAAAGAACATAACAAAATGCAGCAGCAGGAACGAGCCAAGGGCCCATTCTTGGGTCTGTACCAAAGTCCTGTGCCATCAGAGACCATTTCACTTACCCTCTCACAGTAGTACCCGCTGGGCACCACTGAACTCTCGCTTGGCTCCTCATCCAGAAGAACAAACGGCGCTTCGGTTACGTTCCTCGTAGACTGCGCAATGGCCCTGCAGGCAAGCCGCTTCACTCGAGTCGCTTCCGACTCGCTATCAGACGAGTGTGACAACGCGTCTCTGTCGCAGCTGACCCTGCTGCTATCGCTGTCATTGCGCATCCTCTTATCGCAACGAGAACCGTAAAGCGGCAAAGGAACTGAAACCACAGAGTCCATACAAATTTGAGCAGCAGGCAACCCACACGAGGGTGGTGCATTTTTACACAAAAGGCGTCTGCTGGGTGAGTCTCCGCGATCCTAAAATATTCCAATGAAGAAAATGTGGGGCAATAATGTAGACCGATTTTCAATGAAGAAAACCATGGTGATAGTGCTTCACTATATCAAATCAATCAAATAAAAAGGCGCTCACAAAAGAGAAGTGACCTATCCAAAGCAATATTTTTTCCCACTTTCATGAACAACCAATTCAACAAAAAGAAATTTGTCTGAAAAGCGTCTGGACTGTAGCTAAGATCGCCTCGCTATGGAAAAATAAAAATAAAAAACGAAAGCAGGAACTGAAGTGAAAGCGCATCTGCAAGGAATGTCAGAAGGACGCACATTTTACCCGCAGGACGAAATTTAAAAGAAGTAAATCAGAATCACAACCCACGAACTCTGATAAGATCCGTCAGCGGCAACTGTGGGTAGCGTAGAGCTCTGACCCAAAGTAATGAAGAGGACCTGCATGGGACTGTGACCATTAGCTGTCGTTCTTGGGAGGAGTGCAGTACGTATATCTGCACACATCATACATGGAACTACTCCAAGCTGACCCTTTAAAATACACTGATCACATTCGCATTAATGACAGGTACTGTACACATTAGCACATTTCAAAAGAGCTCCTTTTCATGAGTCAACTCCCATTGTTGAGTTAAAGAATTGTACTCTTCTAACAAATGTATTCAATGAATTATGTTTTCCAAACCTCATATAAGAAATTCCACGAGGGTATACAAGTGGGCTTTAAGAAACAATTCTACCAATTTAGAAAATCTCCCGTTGATTCTGAAAAACAGCCTACATTTCAGTACAGTTGCATCCCTCTACTAGGCAGGTTTAGCAGGACTTACACGTGAAGAGGCTTGATGCGTCATCCGACGCAGCCACATTCGAGCTACTGAATTCTCCGAAGGTGTCTGACGGATCTTGGCCAGCAGAACTTGGTTGTGGTCTCATGGACTGGGATGCACGAAAACGGATCTGGTGGCACCTCATGTCTCGGGCTGGGTTGCAGCAAGAACGAAACTTCTGACACTGACGCCCGACCTCCTCGCCATCAACTGTTACGTCGTAATTCATCGATAAAACATCAAAATTGGGCAATAGAAAATGAGTTGCAGTCATCAAATACTCAATAAAACAAGACTGCCATCGATTATCGAGCTCTGAATATTCCTCAATTTCAATGTTTACTTTCATTTCCCTGACACTCTTTGGTTTGCCAGTAGTCCTATGACTACTCGTATGGGTAGTCGTATGGGGATAGAATGAATAATTCCCCATGAGGCCTATGATTTCCTAAACAATAATTTAACACCACGACACAAACCTATTTCAAATTACTCATATAAAATTTTTCACACCATAAAATTATCACGTACATAACAGAAGCCAACGGCGTTGAAACTAGAGCCAACCAATCTGAAAAAGATGAAACGGAGAAATTGATGCCTCATTGAGCAACAGTCAATTGAGCCTCAACAGGTGAATGCAAAATAATTCATGTGTAGTAATAGTCGTAGTAGTAGGTGGTACTAAGGATAGCAGCGCTTCAGTAACTCTCAGACTATCTCGCACCGGAAGAGAAGGGACCATTAGTATGGACTTTGGAGAACGGGTAATCTATGGACAAGATGTGTCCCCACACACGGCCCCTGCGCATGGGAACACAAATTTAAGAAAGAAGAGGAAGAAAAGCTAAAGTATCATCAGCGAAGAAGGTATAAAATGGAACGAAGCGAAGTTGGCACGAAAAGATAGAAGTTCAAAAGGCTTACCTAAAGCTGAGGTAACCTACGAGTGTCACCATGGAGCACTAATCCTCGTAGCATTAGAAAAACCTAACCTTATTGTTAATCCTATCCACCTTGAGCGGCCAAACCTTGAAATTCTTCAAGTTTTCCCAGCGTTCCCACACCAGAACTCTGCCAGGACTTCTGAATGCACACAAAGGGTAGCAAGAAAAAGCTACAGAATGAACACCAATTTTACTCCAAAAATGCAACGAGTCTCGAAACTTGACTGTAAGGACGCGCTGACTTACATTGAGAATGGCTCGCTTCACACACCTGCAGTCTTCACAGGCGCCAAGCAGTACACAATATTCAATCAAAGAAACGAAGATTTCCGCAGTAGCCAAGTATTACAAAATAGAACAAGATCAGGTACCCCTTTGAAACTACGAATAAAATTCAAATTACATCACAATTCGATGTAACACGGAGTGCATGTGACATTATGAAGACTTCCCTCATCAACAGGTCGAGAAAATGCTATCGACATATACGGCATAGAAGAAAAATACTACAATGAAACCTCACCCTTATGACACGGCCGCAAGAGTGAATAGTTCAAAGAGCAAATTAGGTACAACAAAACCAATCTTCAAATGGCATAATACAAATTACCACACTGAAGAGGACAGCCACCAACAACATGCCATTTCTACTGGAGAGAATTAGGGCGAGTAAAGATATTCAGGGCTCCTTAGGCTCCTGATCCTAAGCGTTTCCCGCCACCCAATGACGACACTTTGTACCTATCGAACGCACCCGACGTTCTCTCTAGGGAGTCGACATGATCCAGAGTGAGCAACAGTGAGTGTAATTCAATTGAAATCAATTCAGTAGAAGCCTTGAAAATACCAAGAATTTGGAATAAATGAAACGATTTCCTGTCGATTAAAGCTACCGGCGAAACCGCTAACGTTTCATCAGGAGCCTTGCACTCTGGTTACACATGACTAAAGTGTGGAGTCGAGACGTTTAATAACAGCATTACAGATATTTGAGACCGTTTCTACAGAATATCACTCGCTCATAAGGCCACGCATAAGTTACAATTAAAACGAACTTTTCTCTAGAGACTGTGAGCTACTTCTCTATTTGACTCCGTGCCTTACCATCATTCTGAGAAACTCGATAAATTTAAAGAAAGTACTCTCTGCAGCAAAGCTTAACTGATGTACTGAGCACTTACGAAGAGCTGAATTTTAAGTTTTAACGATGTCACGGACCCCAGGAAACGTCGGGCAACAGTTTACGTGCACAGCTGGATTAAACACACTAACTTGTTTGTGGATAAAATATCACTCAAAGAGAACTTTCAATTCGAAAATTATGAGAACAATTCATTTCATAAATCATTTAAGTCTCTAACGAGTCTTAACATTTGAGTATTTACGAACAATAGAAAAGAATCTTTATGCCTTGAAGTAGAGGAAAAAAGAATGACTATCAACCAAATTAATAGCCCTGCTCGTTCTATTTAACTGTTCTAACGGAAATTTGTTCGTAAATACAATTCAGTAGCTGACAAGACCGTCCTCGTTCATCAGTGTCAAATGCCTCAATTCATCCGTAAGCACGGCGACAAATATTGTGACCGAGAACCGGCAGACATTCTCACACTGCTCATCACAGCTGCAGCAGTGAGCTGGGAGGGACCGTCTGGCGACCGTCGCATCATTTGAGAACGCAAAGCAAGGAGACACCGTGAAAGATCGGTTGACGCAGCCAGAAGCCAGATGGCAGCAGTGGTCGCGACGTCTACTTCAGCCTTTCTTGCAAGTCAGAATGCAACGAGAGAAAATATGGCAGTATAAAACAAAAACATAACACTTCGATGAAGAAAGAAATGAAGTAGTAATTACAATACAAACGAAATACGACACTAGTGCACAGCTACAGGAAACGGCAAACCTACTGAAAGAGTTATTGCAAGAGAATGGAATGTAAGCAACGATTGCAATTACGATGGGAGAAATGAAATGAAACAGTACTGAACAGCTAGAAAAAATAAAATACAGGCATTAAAAAACGAAACTTTCACTACGCAACTTACGAGAATGCAAGGTAAACTTAACTTCTACATGAGTTTGACCACGAATTTCTTCAAACAGAGATAAACAAGTTGAGAACCACGTCACACAAGGAACGTAATTGAAGTCTCCCTTCAACAGAGCAAAAGTAGAGCGGTTCGACTCCCTGAACGCTCGCCAGCATTACCCGCTCATGACACGAGAAAGACAAAAACAGGAAGAGCACGTAGAAGTCTAATTAATATTGAATTAGAGAGTAGTTAAACACTTAATGAACCAATATTATACATGTTGAGATTTCGAGGAAGCGTCTTTTAGGAAATGCGACTTCTAAGTAAAACGAGTTCAACAAGAGATGAAATTATCATGGATACTTGGTCTCCTACTCAATATAAATGCGAAACAACAACTTAGAAAATTCGTCTCAGACTGTGCAAGTAACCCTTATGCAATAGCAACTAATATCACTTTAAAAACCGGAATTTTATGCTATGTTTCCCTAAAACTTGTGTTATTGCTACATTTGTACGTATATTCGTAGATAAACAATCTTTAGAGTGCCAGAAGCAAGAAATAACAGGTAAACTAAATACCACTAGGAACATCAATCCCGCTGAAATCCGTAGCAAAACATGGGATACATACTTCGACAACTGTAGACATGATAACCTCAAAATGAGAAGTCCCTCTGCTAACAAGTACCCTCTCAGAACCGAGTTCCGAACCGCTTTGTGATGATGACTGAGTTTCTTCTATTCTATTGACCTTCACGGGGCGCTTCCTCTACGCCTCGGAGAATGAGGGCTCTGGACAGGGAAATGTTTCATCGGTGTTTCATGTCAACGCGCTCCATATTCAAAGAGCTATCGTTTTGACCCAGAATTATGTGAGATCAACCAATTGCAGCTTTCATAGTCGAGCACCGCTCATCAAATTTACAAATAATATTTAAGTAGCTCAATAAAGCCAACGTATCATAGAATAAAGCTAAAGGAATTTGAGAATTATGCTTAACGTTACCCTAACAATGTAAAAAAGGAAAACACTAAAACTCGCCACTGTTTGCACCAAGCGTTGCTGATTGTGCAATGGGTGTCAAGCGTCGCCCACGCTCCATCAAAGTGGTCTCCAAAGACACAAGTAGATCTGACCAACAAGTTTTCATTTAACATTTATCATTCTTAGCTCAGCGACATAATGAACAAGGCAAAATTTCACAATACTGATCACGCACGCAAACCGAATCTAGAACTAAATAATTCAACTAAATGTCAATATAAGATCTGAAGGCGGTGATGATCCGAGCGACACAGGGGCAGGAGGAAGGACTCATATGTTGAGTCGCTTGCAGACGTCAGGGTGCTTCTCACGGAGGTAGTCCTGTGCCCTGAGAGCACTGAGGTAGTCCATCACGCGCTGCTTGTACTTCAGCGGCAGCTGCACGCAACACACGCACGTTATTGCTCTACTCGGACACGACACACAACCCATAACATGGAGTAGCACTCTCTGAGTGTTCGAATAGAGTGTTAGGCAACTCATCACCTAATCGAGCGAAGTTGGGGTAACACCATACCGTGCGCTGTGCACCATTACTAGGGAGAGGGATGATGGTATAAGTTGTCTTTGGGGGAAGGGAGGTCCCGTGATCGTAAAATTCTAGGACTCTTAACGTTGCGTAAAAATTATCGAGTTTTTTCGACCATGCCAGTGATTTCAACAATTGACGATTTCCCAGCAATAATTAGGTCTCTGAAAAAAAAAAACTTTGAATTTCCAAAAATGATCCTCTTCTCATTGCGTATCACCATTACAATCCGAAATTGCACGCAAATGATATATGACACCAACACGAGCTAATGATAGTACGATAGGCTTCTATGTTACGCCAGTAACACTAAACTCACAAGCACGTTGCAGTAGCCTGAGGGTGTAGGAAGACCCGCAGACTCGGGCAAGTTGACGAGTCTGTTGTTGGCGCGGACCTTCTTGCCAGGGGACCTCTCGGAGTCGCTGCTACAGGGCGTAGACCTGTCCTTGCGCTTCTTGCCCTCTAAATTGATTGTGATGGTGTGGGTGTTATTCCTAGGCCTTGGAGGCTGTGGAGACGGCGGAGGCGGATCACCAGCGGGACCCTCGCCCGCCTGCAGCCTGTTCTTCTCGGCCTTCATGTCTCTGGACACGCCCTTGCAGCACTTGATGGGCAGCACACGGCGTCCCGCTTCCCTGCCCTCCACTGTGGACACCACCATGCACCGTTAGCACATCGTACCGCTACCAACGCGTGTGCCACTGGCGGACGCGTACCGGTCTACAGGTCCAATGCTTGCTGCACTGAATGCGCCATCGCGGCAAGGAATTTTCTTGAGCAAAATGTGACTGGTAGTTATTAGCGTCCACATGATGTAGGATTTTATTTTCTCGATCAATGACCGCGACATTGGCTTTTTCTTAAAATGGGGAACTTTCTTAAAGAAAAAACGACTTAGTAATGATCTTGGATCAAGGATTTGACAGCTCGTGTGACATGAATCAGGATTAAATTATGATCGATGTTATGTTATAATTCTACTGAAAATATTTGCACAAATGGCACAAATCAATTAATTCTATCGCAACTGGACAGACGGTTCAGACCTACAAAAACAAAGCTTTCATTGATTGATACGAAGTGAAGAATTTCAAGCAGCTAAATGAATTTGATGCAACTGGCTTTCGTTTTCATGAGACGAACCCTGTTAGAGTTTTACCAACGGATTTCGTGGGCAAGCGTGCATAATTAACGTGCACTGAAGGACTATGCGAGTTCGTTTTAGCAACTCAAGCTCAAATATGCGGGTGAGAAGAAAGGCGGACTCGATAACCGAATTTTAGCGACGCGAATAGAAGCGTCATCCACCTTCGAATGAAAGGCACAAAGCGCAATGAACTTCATTCAGACTTTATTTACATATACTTCCTACAAAACTATTTCATTCAAATCATATTATTCTGCCAAAAAACAATTTTGAACTCGTCTAAAATAAGCACATCAAAAGGTTAGTTTCATACTTCCTCCAGAGACACAGAATAAAATTAATAGGAAATGTAAGGACAACTACGAAATAGAAAGGCTACGGTCATTCTAGAAGAAACCAAGGACAGATTGCATGCGACATGCACACGAGGGCGCGAGCCAACTCTTCATCAACGATTGAGCCACACAACAATGCCCCATGCAAACTAAGAAGAGCTCCATATCGCCAATTAAAAGAAACACAAGACGTGCTGCCATTCTCGCTCAGTG
>VOMN01106696.1:0-12528 GCA_014899125.1 Orchestia grillus | reverse complement strand
GTACTAACATCGAGCGCCACTTCAAGCGTCAATCGAGCGATGCAATGTCAAGCGTCAACAAGCTGTCCTCTCTGTGTATAGATTGTAGTGTCAAGTTCGAAGCACATATTTCAAAACCTTGAATACCTTGACGATGTTTGGGCCTTCAAACCCTGGCCGCACTGTGGTGCCCCCGCTTTGTGTGCATGGTGTGCCTTCGCATATCAGCGAGCTGTTGAATGAGACCGATTCCCTCTGCCGTTTGGCGATAGTGAGGCAATGGAGGTCTATGAGGGATAGTTGGTAGAAAGTTATCCAGCTTCTTCTAACCCTGAAGTCATCCTAAACGCAACGGTAAACCTTGATCACATCGAAACCCAATTCATAGAACTGTCGAAAAACAGTAAAAGCATTATTATAGGAAGCTCGTATCGACTCCCACCAGCGTTTTAAAAATCTTTCTTGAATGAACTCAATCATGTACTATCACTTATCAATTAATCATCGCATCAAGATATTATACTGTAGTGAGCGGAAATTTCAACTTCGACATTATCAATCTTGAAAACTGTGGAAAAACGTCCAACTTTTTAAATGCATTTCACTCGGAATCCTGTCTTCCATCAATCGTTAGGTCTACACATGTGTCGTTGGATTCTGCAACCCTAATTGAGAAGATACACTTTACACATTTCCCAGTGTTTATAGTTGAAAAAAACATATTCAACGTATGTAATGAGACGCAAGCTGAAGCTTATAAATTCCGTAGAGTAAATGAGTCTGACTTTAGAGCAATGTTCACTATGATAACAAAATCCATTCCTACACTAATCATTAATACTGAAATAATTGATGCTAAAACATAGACAATTCACTGGTAAATCTAACTGATATTATCAACTCCTCATAAGATCAATGCTGTCCAATTTTTACCAGCACTATCGCGCCAAAAATGAAGAGCCCTAGATTACACGAGACATCATCTATCTATCTACCGACAAAATCAACATTCGACAGATAACACTAAATTTATTATTCAGGATGGTGTAACGTATAACGGATATAAAGGCTTAGTTAACATAGATAAAAACCCTGATAATAGTATTACGACATCCAACTCAGCATTTGAAATAAATGGGACGCATTCATAAAAATAGCTCAGTTTTCTTCACGTCTACTTCCGTTTACGATTCGCTTGACAGTATAAACATTTTAAAAATAAATCTAATTGATTGAAATAGTTTTTTGAAAAAGTACTGAGAGCATAGCTGATTTGATATCTCCGGCGTTTTCAGTCATAATTAACTTTTCTCTTGATTTTGGTAATTTTCCAAAGTCTCTTAAAGATGCTAGAGTGACTCCCATTTTTAAGAGCGGAGATGAAACCTTTGTCAACAATAATCTACTTGTCTCTGTTGTCCCAATCTTTAAAAAATATTTGAAAACATTGCCCGGAAAGAACTGTACCCTTGCTTCCAATAAAAAGCCTTTCTGTATGACAAACAGTAGTGCTTCCGTTCCAAAATAATAAACAGAACAGGCCATTCTAAATCATCCACAATATCTATACTCGAATATCGATGAAGGGAATTTATTATTTTTGATATTCCACGACTTTCGTACGGCTTTTGACTGTGTAGATGTCAGTTATTACTTTCGTAACTGAACTGTCATGGAATTCAAGCACTTGCTCTAAACAGGTTTAAATCGTACCTCACAAATCGTAAACAATATGTTGTAATTGGCGACACTGAATCAGAACTCCTTGATTTCTATCATGGAGTTCCTCAAGGCTCTGTTTTGGGACCTCTCTTGTTTTTGACATTCATTAATGAAATTGTAGAATCAAATTTAGTCTTTAAATTTGTTCTTTCCGCTGATAATAGCAACCTCTCGACAGCTCTTTCCCATGAAAACCACGTAACAATTGCAAATCGAATAAATGGAAAGTTGCAAACGGCTTCAACGCGTTCTCAAGCCAACAAAATATGCATCAATATCGACAAAAACAAACTACATACTATTCTCCAACAAGCGGAATGCTCATCTTTCGTGCATCAAAATTAGTGCTGGCCAGATTAACGAAACTATGTAGTTGTTACAAATTCCTGTGAATTATCATTGATTAATGCTTGACTTTTATAGAGCATATATTATATATTAGCTCTTGAATATCGATGTCCAGTGGGATTCTCTACAAAGGTAAAAACATCTTACCTGCAGAAGTGTTACAAATAATATACAAACACTAATTCATCCATATCTTCAATATGGATGAACTTAGAAAAATACTAGTCTTCACTCTACAAAATTGAGTCATCAGGGAAACGAGAAATTTGAAATAGGATGCTCATAGAAATGACTCAAATGAATACTTGAAAATACTTGAGCTCTCTGAGCCTTATCAATATTGCCTCTGTACTTCCATGTATAAAACTTCAGCTATTGAAGATGATAAATATTTGTAGCAATTAGTATCTGCTCAAACTGGCCATCATGATTATTTAACTAAAAACCGAAGTAAATCTTTACTCCCATACAACTCGTAAAACAGATCCCAATATATTATTCACTACAATGGTATTCAAACTCGGAACTCATTGCCTTCTGCCATCCCTGAGGAAAGCACACACCAAGCGTTCAACGCGAATCTTGAATCTTACATCTTTTCAAGATACTGATGGCGGTAATTATATATGGGATGTTCTCATATTTTAATAGACCATTAAGACACCATTCTCATTGAGTGTGAGCAAATTTTATGTACGAGTGTCTTATAGAATGCACAGCTTTTGATTGACTAGACATTGTGAAATTATTAAAAATAAATTATATGGTATAATTTCAAATAATTATTCACTTGGTCAGACTCGTATACGTTATGGATAGCTTGTGAGACATTGTATATTCAGGGTGTTCAGAAAAGACCGCACCCCTGTAAATCCTAAATAAATATTTTATTTTTATGGTGAGAATTAAAAACTACATACCATTTCAAAGAAAAAGTTTGCGAGATTTAAAAGATGAAGCTACAGCTCATACAGTAAATGCAAATATAGCTCATTTAAAGCAACAGTTTTCAAACAGATTAATTTCAACAAGCGGCCCCATTGAATGACCTGCGCAATCTCCAGACCTTTCTCCGCTCGATTTTTTCTATGGGGTTAGTTGAAAGGAAAAGTAAACAAAAACAACCTTATAAATATCGATGAACTAAAAAATAATATTCGAAGAGAAATTAGCAATATTGGTCGTGCCACGATGCCGAATGAAGTACCCGAAGCAGTATGAAATAAAGGTTCCTATAGGATGCCCGAGAAGTCATGGGACTTATTCGGGCTCACAAGTAGCTACAGTTACGAGTATCTAGTGAAATTATTTAAGAAATCCATGTCTGAAATTTTCATTCATGGGTCTCTTGTAGTAATACATTGTTTCAATTGCTTAAATATCAGGCCAGAGACAATCGAAAATATTAAAAATTGTACACACCTTCTCCGACTAAAGGTAAAGATTGAAGTTTACTGAAGTTTATTTATTGGAAAATCATCACTTCCTCAGGGAAAGAAAAGAAAAGAGTTATTGGAGGGCTTTTATTCAGGTGAGATGTTCGCGCTTAACAGTCATTATACGCGTGCATGAGCGCCGCAGTGGGTGTACGGGAAAGAAACGCTAGCGCTAAATATCAACGTGACGAACGCTAAATATTACCGCCTGCCGACAGCCGTGATCGTATAGTGGTTAGTACATTGCGTTGTGGCCGCAGTAACCAAGGTTCGAATCCTGGTCACGGCAGCGGTAGAGGCTTGCTTTTACTGTTAGCACATTATTTAAGTACTGCAAACTGGGAGCATCGTATAAGGGTGTGAAAGGCAGTATGAAATAATGGTGCATGCAAAGAATTTAGGCCATTATATGTATCCATACCCGACAATGAGGACCATTCACGAATGCATGATGCTGCGTGCTAATCAAAGTGCTATGATCCATTACACGAGCTCGACTCAGCGAACGCTGTACATGAGCGTCTCCGAGCACGCCAGTCGGAGTCACAGGACTGATGAAATATTGAACTCGTCTCGCACGATCTAACATTAAACGTTAGCGCTACGGTTCATGTATTCATATTACTAATTATGCCCTACCTAGCATGTGGTTAAAGTATTCCGACTCTTTTTTGACTTAAAAATCAATATTAGTTCAAATCACTTTTTTGACAGTAATTGATTAATCTCTTTATACTTTTTCTTCTTGTCAAATAAATTATTGCCCGTAATTGTTTAATAATATAGGGTAACTTAGAGGTCACTTTATATTTTCAAACATACAGTATACAAAAACTATAAAAGATAAAAGTTTTAGTAAATTGCAGATGAAACAAAAATACTGAGAGTTTTGCTTAAAAAGAATTTCTTTTAAATGTTTGCTATTATTAACCACGAGCAAATGAATTCTTCGCTGTGTATTTTGCATTACACTTCTCAGAATATGTGGTGAAATGTCCCGAATATCTTCAACTACATTCTCTGTATCAACTATTCGCGAGTGTTTGAAATATTTACAAAAAACTTTAAGAATCAAATTGGAGGAGTTAAATCCGACGATCGAGGTGGCCGAGGACTGTCACCAAAGCGTGAAATTTTTCACTGCTTGTCCAGCTCGACTTATGTCAGTAACAGATCCCGTGTGCCTGAATTTTGCTACCAAAGCATTTGTACAGAGCTTAGATGGACTCTCGTTAGCTCTTCTCATGATACTACCCCTTACTCCAACTAACGATCCATTGTTTTGAAAATAACACTCCACAATCGCTGCTTTCTCTTTCACTGTCTATTAAGCCGTTTTGTTTTTTTATGTTTGTTATTCTTTGAATTCGTAGGTCTTGTTATGGTCGGCTTAAATCAAAACTCACAGCATTTTTCTCTCAAACGCAATGTACCGAAACTTTGCATTTTTATAGTTTTTACATATCAAATGTTCAGCCTGATAAAGTGACTTTCAGTCCACCCTTTATAAGGAAATGAGTAAACGTCAATCCATTAGTAAGCTTCATTGCCCGGGATTGTCGAATTCCTATATTACCGCTTGGGATCGCGAAATCGCATGTCTACCACGCTGTGAAGAGATTTATTGAACGGCTCCAGAAGTGGTCACCGGTCAAGGTGACCACTCGCTCTAGTTGAGTCATAAGCCGTGCGCCAGAGAATCAGGCAAAATCTAAAGCGGTTCATGAAGAAAATGGCCAAACAGATCACCGAAAAATCAATGAGTACCATATTCAAACCTGGCCATCAAACTTTCACGTTATAAGCTGAAGAAACTCCAACAACTCTCTGACACTGTAAACCAGTAACGAGCCAACGGACCTCAGCTTCTTCTAATATTCCAGAAGGATTGCAGGTGAGGAGCAGAAACTGTCTTTTTTGATGGAAAGATGTTTCCAATGAAGACAGAATTTAATACTCAGAATGACAGGGTACTAGGAATGTAACTTGAAGACATCCCAGATAAAATGAGAAATATGTATCGTCAACAGCTGTCTCCAAAACTTGAACATCTCCCTTCACATCGTCAAGAGGGTTTGAAAGTGAATTTGAATTCATGCATTTATCATATATTTGCTCCTGTCCTTCGTGAATTGAAGAAACACTTCAAGAGATATGATTGCACTTTTCAGCGACATACTTTTCGATCTATGTCCACTTTCAAAAAAAACTCCGGAGTGGTATGATGGAAATATTTGAAAGTTACAGATTAGGGAAATATGGCTCTATCTTTCCTCGATGTAAATCCTTCGGACTTCAGCATTTGGTCCATGGTGGAGGCACCCGTGCGCCACCCCATACCACGCGGTGCCGACCGTTTGCCATGGTCCTTGAAAAAAACGCAAACAAAATTCCGCAAGAGAAGCTGGGTAAGTCAGCACAAAGTTTTAGTGGGAAACTTGAAGAGTAATACGGTCAAAAGAAGGGCACATTGAAAAATAAGACCACATAATATTTGACGATACTATTAGTGATATGCAAAAATAAATAATGTTTTATTAACCTGTTCCGCTACCGAAATATTATAAATTTATTCACTCAAAAACTTTTCCCACCCCCTTCAAGTTGGAATTTGAATAACTTTGAGATGACTGCTCTCTGTCACTCACCTCCAATGAAATGCGAGCACATTTGAGACCAGGAAATGGTTGGCTTTAAAATGTCACGCACGTAAAGCGGTCGCATACTTGCCCTGTATGCTACGTCCGGTCCATCATTTGGTGCGATTTACTTTCACTTGTCCATCGTAGAAGTACGGGTCTTGCGTTATTTTGAAAAGTACTCTTACAAAAATGGTACTCTTCTTTGAGAACCCTGTAATTTTCATTGGGCATAAATAGGGTTTAGGAAAAAGGAGGTCTTGCCTCTCCCAATTATTAGGGCACCAAAGTTTGATAACGAAAGCACTGAGGAGCGAAAGCGCCGTGAATGTTGAGCACCAAGACACTGAAAAATCATTCGATGAATAAAATTTGTGTATTTGACTAATAAGCAGGAAATCTTAGTCTTAAAGAAGCTAAATTATAAAAGCAGGTGGAAACATTGATTTCAAGTATTTTTTTCTTAAAATAGAACTTTCGAGTGATAGCAACACTCATCATCAGTATCTGAGAAAAAAGCATACACATAGGCTTACACAAAATTTGAATAAAATATTCTTAAAACACAATACAAAGAATAAAAATGAGCCCACTATAGTCTGCTACTAGTTTAGAAGGTGAGTCAATATTTCGAGTAGGGCTGAAGAAGTGCTGTCGTACAAGAGAGGTCTGTTCCTGTGAATCGAAATGCTTCCTAATATTCTGAACTCATGGGTAGATGTGAATGATAAAATATTGAAATCCTTTTTCTACTATAGGATGGTTCGCGCTAGGTGCATGTTCGCGTATATCACTATGGGGAGGGCACGTATATTGTGGTCCGCAACGCGCGTGTGCGGGTGACGCTCAGTCTCCCCACAACAGGGGCGTCTCACTGGCCACACGAATACCAACACACTACTCGGCTGCGAACGCAGTCAGGGATACACAGGAATAGACTGCCTATAGTGACATTGTTACGAAAAATGAACAGCATTTCTCCTTGACGATTGATGGGAATTATCAATGTGTTTTTCATTTTTATTAAGTTGTTCAAGTTCGTTTTAATGTATTGAATTGAACTTGTTGAAGTTTTTTTTTGGAACAGGGGCTAGTGAATTTAGAGTCTCTAATTTTTCTGGAGAATTTTTAAATCAAATCTGTGGGAAGCCATTATTGCTAAAATAGTCAAATGAAAAATTTCGTTTTGGAACAAAAATTTTCCACTCCGAACAGTTTCAGAACTCGATCTACTAAACGGTGAATGAGGCCAATCTTATATGTACCTGTATTTGATTGCACTTACATATTTCATCTACAGTTTAGTAAAAGTACGTTCTCGAAAGATACCCGTAGTAAAATCATTTCAGTCATTTTCGACCACGACGTTTAGAAATAGTAATTTCGAATTGGTGTCGACTTCCCAGATAAGTTTGATAGTCGTCTTCGTAATAGTGATGATCAAGCAAATCTATAACATTCGATCTAGAGCGAGGATGTTTTTTAGGAGATATTCAAGGAAAAATTTGATAATATTCTCAAGACTATAGATAAAAAGCTGTAGGTCTCTTCCGTCTTTCTAACACCGAACTGATGTAGGAACAGTCTACTTCAGCAGCTTCCTGACACGAGAGCGTAAATGCAGGAGACGCGGAGGTGAAAAGGCGACCCCCTCAATATCACCAGGGTGGTGGACCACAAGTCTGGTTATTGTGCACCATAGATGGTGAGCCATAAGTCTCGTTGTGCATCACAGATGGTACACCATAAGTCTCGTTGTACATCACAGATGGTACACCATAAGTCTCGTACATCACAGATGGTACACCATAAGTCTCGTACATCACAGATGGTGCTCCACAAGCCTCGTGCACACCACAGAGGGTGCGCCATAAGTCTGGTTGCATGTTCGGTTTCGCGAATATTCTCAAAAGAGAAAATTGCAAATTCTTTCACAAAATTTGAATATCCTCTTTCAAGACTTATTTTCTGCGTTGTTTAATTTAGATAATTAGAAAAAATAATTCCTGAAAGAGAATTTTTGCATTCTATCGTAATAGATTTCTATTCTCTAATGATAATTAAAGACTCTTGATACCAATATCCAAAATTATAGTGAGAAACAATGAAAATAATAATATTTATGGATATCTTTTTCACGTGCCGTTAATGACTCTGATTTATATTTCTCCATAGGTAAATTTCTGCTTTGAAACAAAAAGTGAACGGAGAAATACTTGCAGGGCATTTAAATTCAGCCAAGAGTTGCGCTCGACAACGCTGTCCAATAGCGCGAACACAGAGTCCAGGAAACTGATGTTATTCACAAATAACAACGTAAAGAGCATCATGATCCTCAGCCATCGGCCGGCCGTGATCGTATAGTGGTTAGTACATTGCGTTGTGGCCGCAATAACCCAGGTTCGAATCCTGGTCACGGCAGAGATGGATGCACGTTTTAGTATGAATTATATACGCAATGTACCGTTACTTCGTAATAAGAGCATAGTTTCAGAGAAATAGAAAAAAGGAAATAGTTATGCAAAGGACCTCTGAAAGGGGACGTTTGTACATACACAGCTATAAGATATTCTTCACTCAGACTAGGGGATAAAGGCCCAAACATTTCCTAGATATTCAAGACTCAAGTATGAGGCTGAACGCCACTATGTGCATTAATAGTACCCAGGCTGAACCTAGCAAACGTTGTCAGTAAGCGTCTCCGAGCATGTTCGTCAGAGTAACCGAATTGGTCGAATGCTTTATGCGTCTCAGACTTTCACCTCTTAGCTGACAGTACTGCTACTGTGCGTGTATTGATAATAATAATCATGACCACACGAACATTTTAAGTATATTCGTAATAAGTTACGCTATATTACCCTCGAAGAGTTACATTGGTACTGCTGTCGATTGCGAATGCTCCGGCCCCCAAGTGTCAACAAACTGTCTGTTTAGTGTAAAGAGAGAAGTGTTAAGTTCGAAGTATATATTTAAATTGAAAAATTGAGTAATTTTTCGAGATGGTTGCTCTTTATCATTCACCCCTAATTAATGAATGCTGCAGTGCTTGCGACGAGAAAATGGAAGGATTGGCCTTGGAATTTCTAGTGCGGAAAAAGTTCGGCATTTTACAGCCCGTGCCAAGCTTAAGCGCATGAGCCATTTCGTGTCTAAAAATTAAATAACTCAGCATTGAGCAATGAAACTTGGCAGAAATGTTGGCAACACTAACATGCTCAATTGTGCATACGTGAAACTTTAGAATCAAATCTGCTCACGAGTGAACAAGCTAGGGGAACCCATTGATTGAGAAGCGTGGCACGCTTATGGGCTTCGCAAGTTTTCAGTTCAAATGAGTCGCCGTAAGTGCCTAAATGACCAAGGAAAGGCGAAGATCGAGTTTAAATTAGCTGATGATGAATTTGTGAGAGAGACTTACACATGTAAATGCTACTTTGGGCCGTGACGTCTGTACTGTGAAGAAGTACCTCAGCTGTCCTGAAGCCGAAGCCGCTAAGAAAGACCAGAGAAAATGCAGACTCACGGCGGGGTGAAACGGGAAATAAACAGGAACTCTCACACAACTAGCAAGAATGTCTTTGAGAATGTTGGACTAGACCATGTTTGGAAAACGACTCGATGTCCACCTTACCTTACCTTAGCGTCCAGTGCAGAGAAGTATGACAGGAGACGTTATGCCCACATAAAACCCAATCTACAGCATATACAAAGGATTCTCGGTTTAAATGGGCAGGAACATGCATGAAATTCAATTTCAAACTCGTCCTCTTCACTGATGAGATGAGTGCTATCCTCGACGGAGCTGACGGGTGGAGTGATGTTTGGGTTGCAGAAAGGGCTTCCAGCCCCCAACGTCTTCATCGCCAACAAAGAAGAAGGGGCGTTATGATATGGGCAGGAACTGTTGGCAATGAACTAGTAAGTCCTTCAAAAAAACCTGAAGGTGTATAACTGACTGCAGCTACTTATGTTGACTTTCTAAGGCAGATGGTTGCTCTGTCGCTTTGAAAGAGATCTCCTGCCAGCAAAAAGAAGCTTGTTTTTATGCATGACAATGCCCCGTCACATGCTTCACTGACTACAGTATAATATTTTTAAGACTCTTGGGTTCAAAGATAGCCGACTGATGAAATGGTCTGCGTGGTCCCCTGACCTGAACTCTATTGAGGACCTGTGGTCATTGCTTTTGCAACATATTTACCAGTCGGGACGTCAGTTTTTTATGTAGAATCACTGTGGAGTGCATTTGAAACTTGTGCTAAAAGTATTATTGTAAATATAATTGAAAATTTGACGAAATTCATCAACAGATGTTTCTCGGAGATTGTTGAAGCACGTAGAGTAGACATTAATTATCATTATGTTTCCCGTTAATTGTGTTGAAAAATATTAGTTTTAAAATGGTTGTAATGTTCCTACCTTACTTTAGTATCTTTAGTAATACTAAACATTTTGGAAATCCTGTATTTCATATACTTTTTATGTAGGTGAACAAAATTGTGGCACGGTTAAAATTAAACTAAATTAGATACATTTAAAAATTTTCCTTTATATTGGACTGATCGATGTAAAACTCTTACATAACGCAAAATTTGTTAATGACTGATACATTTTCGAGATAACGGTTAAGAAATAGCTAACTTGTACCAAAGCTTGGCGCAGGCTGTACCTGTCTCGAATTCCATGGTCTTCCAACCGACCATTCGGAGAGATTTACTTTAATTCGTCTTTCCTCTAAGCCCAGCTTTGTGTTACTTCACGAAGAAATCGTAAGGAAAATGGTGCAGTGTTTTGAGAATGCTAATCTTTCTATTGAACGGATGAATGATTTTAGAGGAAGGAGGTTATGCCTCCCTGAACAGCTCGTATTAGAACACCAAAGCTTGACAACCAGGAAGTGGAAGCGCTGTGGATGTTACGAACCTAGACTTCGCAAAACACCTCCACAAGGTCGACCATTGGGCTCTGCTAAGGAAGTTGAGGGCATAAAACATCAGAGACAAGCGTCAAGGATGAATCCACTGCTTTCACTTCCTGTAGACAGATGCATGCTGAGAACGGGCATCTTTCGTCGACACTTCTAGTCATCAGGAGAGTGCTGCCGGGGACAGTCTTGGGATCATTACCGTTCCTCGAGTGTATTTCGGACTGATGTTGCCTTGTATTTGCCCCCCCATTTTCATTTGCTGACGATACGAGAGTCTTCAAGGAAGTGACCCGTATTCAAACTGCGTTGAGCTGGAAAAATACACTGGGAGAATCTACTGTTTTTATAGGCATGAGCAAGCAGCATAGAATTCAACCAAGACAAATTCAAACTGATGAGGTACGGAAAGTACCCAGACAACATGTTCTGGTACAAAATGGAAAAGGTCGTGAGAATAGAGGAAAAAGTTTCTTCAGAGACTTGTGGTCGTTCAGAATAACGGATAATTCCAAGAACATACAGACTTGACTGCCAGTAGGTACCGGCACCAAATGCATTGGCTCTGGAGAGTCTTCAGGACTCGAGAACAGAAATCAATGCTCACCTTGTTCACGGCGCCAATCCTATTCTTGGCCAAATACTGTTGTAAATTATAAAATCCAGGAACCAGAAGCACATCGTCAAGTTGGAAAGTATACACAGAAATTTTACTGCAAAGATTAGCAGGGTCCAGATTTTTAGAGGCTGCGCGACGCAATCCTCACAGAGCTCACTGCTGTCAATCTGCTATTGAAAACAGCCTCTTTCAGCCACTCGCGGAAATGAGAGCACAAGCTCTGTCAAGAAAAACTACAGCCACAAAGCGGCACACGAGTGTGGCCGGGGCCAGCACGCTCAAATTGACTTCAAAGTGAGTGTATGAGTGAGTACGTGCACTGTTTACCAGAAGTGCTCCATGACATTCCCCTTTGCCCAAGTGATCACAGACAACAAGGATCAAAAAGACACAACTGAGGAACAACAGAAGCCGCTCTGTTATCTCCTAACAATGGTCGCCTCGTAGCTGTTCTCCACGAGCAACAACCATGTAGCTCAATTAGAGCAATTGTTAATTAATCCAAATTAGAGTCTTACACGATGAATTCTTGAATTTTCTCGATAATGACTATGCTGTTAATTAGTTTTACTAATTAATTGGTGAGCAAGGCCCTTCCCTGACATGCGCTACTATTTCGTTAGACATAGTGTGAAGTTTGGCAGTCGCACGCGCTGACCTCGTGCTCACTCCAAGTGCGTCAAAACGTCAGACGTTCGGGGCTCATGAAGTGTTGACTTTGTCCATTTCAGGCAGACCTAACTCGTACTACGGCAGTGAAAATCTATAGTAACATATCATGTACCGTCCCCAATAACCTATACTGATGCATCAAGCGCGGTCAGCAATAACCTATACTGATGTATCAAGCGCGGTCAG
>VOMN01106692.1:0-22412 GCA_014899125.1 Orchestia grillus | reverse complement strand
GTACCATGCTTTGTATGTGAATGAGATCGGAATAAACAATTTCAAACGATTTCTATGCAGGTCCGAATCGTTGACAAGCTGAAACTAAGTGGTCCTTATTCATTCCGGAAGTCACCTGGACAATGATGGCCTTCAGTGAAGCTATGGTACCATGACGATGTCGATTAGTCTTCCTTTCAACGACACGTCGTTGAAATTAGTCCAAAGGATTTAAATCCGACACGTTTGGAACCACAAATTGGGGGGTCAAATGATCGCAAAAATTTTCTGATAACTAATCTTGGGTTACTAGGGCTTTGTCAGAAGTTACGGAGTCTTGGTGAAAAACGTACAGCTTGCTATTAGATACTTTATCTATTCAGAGCTCAACAACCGTTTTTCCAACATCGATGTCCCAACCAGCATAGACGCTAAAACCCAAGGAAAAATGTTAGGTGGCGTGACATGACCTTCATTCACTACTCACAACTCCTAAAACTATCATGGTAGCCGGAAAATTGACGTGCATCATCCTGGGTTCATTTCTTCCGTTAACATCTTAGTTTAAATGTGTTGTCTCAAATAAAAAAAATAATATTATAAATGATTCGAAAGTGTAATGAACTGAAAACGACATGTCCTCAAATAGCCCTCGCACCCTCGAAAGAAGCAATAGGTCTTCGCGAAACATATCTTCTTTGAACTAACAGAGTGAGCTGGTTCATTTTTAGTATCTCAAAATACTTTCAATGTTATAATCTTTTGCACTGATCACTAGATTTTCAAGAAGAAATTTATTCGTCACGATAAAGTTTATAACATTAATTCAACACTGATGCATGCCCATTGACCTTGAATGAACTTTACTATCTCTCCACGCAGAGAAACATCATCGAAGGGAAAAAATCATAGGTCACGGCACAGGAAACGATGACACGCTGAACTCAAAGTTAAACTCTCACACGAACACCAAAAGCCCACTTAAAGCCTTTAAAGAACAATTTAAGCTCAGAACTTTGAGGGTTTAAAAATAGCAAAGAACAGAGTGAATTCCATGATTTGAAAGTAGAAAACTTAACCAAAATTGTAAGTTATTAGTGGTTTAGCGATACTTAAATGTGTTGCTTAAAATGACAATAGAAATGAAGAAAAAAATATAAATTATTACGAGAATAAACATCAATTCAAAGGTTAAGTGTAATTTGTACTTACCCACAGTTCAGAATAATTATCAAGACCAACCTTGAAGCCATGGCCCACTTCGCCAAGAACGTTTTCTGCAGGGATTTTGACATTGTCAAAGAAGACTTCGGCCGTGTTCGAGGCCTTGATGCCCATCTTCTTCTCAGGCGGCCCGGACGTGACGCCTCCGAACGCACGCTCCACAATAAAGGCAGTTACCTTATCTACCATCTCGCCTGTGTACGCAAACAAGAAAAGTCATTAGCATACATTTGAGCGAGTGCTAGAATAATTTACGTGTATGAATATTTTATATTCTTAGGGTTACTAGAACAGTTACACTAAGAAAGGTTAACTAAACTTTACACTTTTCTAAGTCAGATAATGAAACAAATTCAAAGGAATTTAAAGGAGAATAACATGATACTAAAGCAAGTACAAAAGTCCTAGTGTACACGAAAACGACATTGTGAGAATAATCTTGACATTCTGGAATGGTGAAGTCAATCAGTCAACTAAACTGCTAGAGAAAAAGAGGTCAGTATCCAAAATATGATTCATTCACGCAACTCTTAACACAACAGTTTGAAGGTGACTTGAAACAAACAAAGATTTTAGAAAGAGTATGAACTAAACTTTAAAAACATGAAAACTTAATCAACCTCTATGAATACTTTCAATAATTTCATTCTTCATGACATTATTTGAGTACTTTTTCATCGTCCGCGCGAAGCAATTCTCTTCATACCAAACGACGTGACATGGTGAGTTACACGAAGTTCGATTGATTGAGTTTACTATACTTCGAACAGCGTCTTCTTATTCCGATGCAATTAATAGTGGAAATAGAGATAGCGTTCAGGCCAGGTTCGGTCGAGAACTGCTGAGCCCTCACTCACTAACACTTCAGGCAAAACACTACTGGAACATTTTTGCACACATTTTCACTCTACTAAAGAGAAGCTTGAAATTAAGAAAATATTTTATTTTCGGTTGAATTCCTATCCTTACGTTATCTTACGTGCACCAAAATTCATTCAATAAAGAAGCTAAACAAAAGTTATTTTGAAAGACTTTTCGTTCTATTCCTTAAATAAAAAGGAAATTGTCATCTCATACTCATAGTAACAGTAAAAGTAACCAAATAATCCAATGTTTGGAAATTCAAGGACGCTCTGTGAAGCTACTAGAACCATTTAAATAGGTGGCACAGTGACTACTGTGCCACTTTTTATTTTGGTGCATTGCTGCCAATGCACCAAAACACCCGCCGTTTGTTGTTAACTACTGCGTAAATAGAGACAAAATCTTACCATTGCGCATGGAAAAGTGCTTTCATGAACATCATGAAGTTTCAGAGATTTACGTGGAAAATATTTGAACAATTAGCAAAAATCTGATATGTATCATGTCTTTCATTCGTCTTTCTACCAGCTTAACTGATTTCTGTATTAGTCGAGCCTCTTCTGAATTCGTCTTTAGAAAAAGTTTTCTAATGGTAGCTCTTCAATGCTGCCAAGCTTTATTGAGCTCACGGCGAACAGTTTTATCCAAAATCGAGTCATCAAATGTTTGCTTGACTCAACAGATACTTTAGCAGAAGTTGTCTGATGATTTTTCACCTGAATACGTTTGACTACGCGTCAGCCTCTTCTTTTCGGTAGCGAGTTTTGAAGTTATCACGAAATTATTTTTCTTGCTTAATATTTTGCCTCGTTCACTACTGAACTTTTATCATGGTCATTGCGATGGCAGCTCTCAGCAATACTACAATATTGGTCAGGTGCTCTCGGCACTGATACTTCTTTAATACGAGCTCTAACAATTTACTCTCTTTCCATTTCAATGATGTCATGTTCCAATAATTACCTTATACTGCAGTAGGATCTGAAGAATGATATGACAGATACATATGATAAATGCAAATATTTAAAAAACTTTTCATATTGACAGTTCGTTTTAGATACCCGGAACAGATATCCGAAAAAAAGGGTTCATTGAAATATCGAACTTAAATCGGTTTTGTTTAAATCCATGACCAACCCGGCACATAACCAAATCTTTCCTTCAGAATTACACTTGACATGGAATAATTGAATTTCTTAACTATTCATGGCCATCAGTGAGGCGTTCGCAGCGATTAAACGATAAAAATTAATACTACGAGCATACTCAACGTACTTTTAAAAACAATTTTTGTTTAATTAGAGCAATTAGCACAAAACAGGCATTTAACACTAATTTCACATAGCATCAGTAGAGCGCAAATGTTAGCGGCTCGGTTGTTAAAGCCTGCCGCCACATGCATACACAGGACACACAAACTTTTGAAAATAGAAGAATAAAAAAGGAACGACTAACAACGAAGGCACTCGCGCGATAGTCAGTAGCACGGAACGCTGGCGCATCCTAAGATAGAGAACAATAAGCAACAACTAGCAGAAAAATTATCAACCATTTCTAATTGAAGACGATATGCAGCAGCCTCCTCCAACACGTGCAGAGGAGTCCATAGTCACCAGCAAAGGCTACAAATGAAGAACATTCTTCTCTCAAAAGACAATGAAGATAGCACGCACTATTAATATTCTCCTGAGCTACACTAGTCAAGATGGATATCCTACGAGACAATCTCCAGAGCAATGCTCCTGGCGGTAATTGTTAACCCAGTTGACGTTAATCGCGATAGGACACCTAGCAAATTTAAGATTCACTTGCGTTATGCCACGGAACGACAGACCTGGCCGCAGCGCACGCGCCAAGTCAAAGCACGCGCCACTGCTGCGTTCGCAAGTCAAAGTAATGCATTCAGAGGACAAGCTTCGTGCCTCAAGCTGATAACAAGTGAAACGTCAACGGATAAATTTCGGAAGTCTATATGAATGAACTTCAGAATGCATGCGTCTCCAACACAATAAAATATGTTACTTCTGTTTTGCAGATCTCTGTACTGATAAAAAACGCAAATTAGCAATGAGTTAGCATTTTTGCGAGTGAAGATCAGCGATGACAACACCGAGAGAAGTAACTCAACATACCAGTTCGCTCGTCCTTGACGGGAGTCTGGGCGAAGACTGTGAAAACTTCGGCGAGGCCACCGTTGCTGATCCATATTTTGCTGCCATTGAGAATGAAGTGCGAGCCGTCTTCGGAAGGCTCGGCCCGCGCCTTGATGGAGTTAGCGTCAGACCCACTCGAAGGTTCCGTCAGGGCGAACGCGGCTATGTGCTCTCCGGATGCTACTTTGGGCAGGTACTTTTCTTTTTGCGCCTTGTTGCCAGAGATCAAAATGCCCTAATGCAACAGACAAGAAATTCAGTCGCAAAAAAAAAAATTACGAGAAATATAAAATTTAAATTATTTCTGAATTCATCATTAAACGTTCGGTCGATAGAAACGCAAAAGCTGTTCTCCAATATGACAACCTCTCAGCAAGCTGTGAATATCACATACGAGAACACTGTTGGCTTCGAGAGACAATAATAACCCTCTCGCTTCTAGGCCTATTGAGACAGAAATCAAGATTCTATTTCAGATCATCGAATGTTAACATTGGTACCACAAAATTAACCCATGAATACGGTTACTCAATTATTGTTAGGTGACACAAGCGGGCAGTTATCCATACCATTCTGTTAGACCTATAGGTTTCCGAAGGTTGATATGATAATTACAGCTTCCATCAAACCATTATCGTGTAACGGACCAATAAACAACCAAAAAACTGCGTGAAATATTCAGTTCGCTGAAATTTTACACAACCCTAGCAGTCTTCCATCCAGATGTGCACTCCATTAAGCTCCCTATACAGGATTGAATTTAACCACTGAAGTACATGGGTAAATTAAACAATACACATTGTAATATTTTATAACAGGTACGGGTACGGTTGGTATGATGTAAATGCAAGTAATATTTAAGTTCCTACCATAAACACGAAACATAGCAGTAAAGAAATCTGAAATAAGAGCAGAATATCTTCCAACACAAAACCATGCTACAGGACAAGAAACACTTTATTTACGTTTCAAATGTTAAAATAACTTTATTTACCTAACCAGCATTTTTACGTACTGCTCTCAAGTAGAATTTCAATAAATTTGTCGGGAAACTATAGACTCTATTGAAGTGAACATAATATAATTAGAAAAATCTACACTACCCAATTCAGAACTGCCAGTATGTATTCAAACCTTTTAATCACCCGTACTCTTTAAGTATTTTCTTGTCCATTCTTACACAGTAATGAAATAAACTCGAGCTTTAAAATTGCATGTGTAATAAGTCGTCAAACATTGTGCCCTCAAAGGCATAGTGAGAAATCATGGAAGTACTTTTCTCGTTTTAGAAAAAGAAATAAAACACAGCATCTGTATCAATAGATTTTGAGAGTTTTAGGAAGTACATTGCACGGTTATTCAACTCGCAATAATATACCCTAAATCACTGAAGATCGCAATCATGACTGTAACAGTAGTTAAAGAAACCATTGCTTCAAATAAATTATAACGAAGTATTCCATGACAGAACTTCATTTCGTTCAACCAGAACGGATTACATATGCTGCCCTTCACCTGTCTAAGCGTAACAAAACCCAAGCTGATGTAAGCAGAAAATTCTTCCAGAATATATCAACACCTTCGCCCACACCCTGAGAATTCTCATCCAACTGTTAACTATCAGGACGACTACAACCATCGTCGGGCGCGAAGATGTTAAACTAAGATGTTTCTTTCACTGTATTTTAAATAAACCTAAATAAAAACATTAATAAGTAAATATGTTAGTAATTGGTTGTCAGTCACGGTAAATTGAAAGAAAGAGAATCTCAAGAGTAGCTTATTCGCGTGAACAGACGTTCAAATTTAAACAAAGGCCCTGAATAATCCAATCATATAAATGAATGCAATTCTTGCCTGAATTGCCGTGAAATAACCCTAGGCTTGCTTGTACCTGCCCTTTGGCGCACTTTTGTAGAGTTGGCAGTCAACTTCTTCACTGTTTGGTGACATGTTCCTATAATTTTAAAAATTACTATGGTAGTTTTTACCTTTTGAGAGGTCTGAAGTAATAACTTTCTTTTCGGGGTCACCTAAACACACTTACGGCCCATCTTCTAACAAATTTCTTACACCTTTAGATCATTTTGGCACACTAATTTCACCTCAACATTAACAAAGATGGCGTCAGTCTCTCTTTACATTGCGGAGATCAGCACAAAAATTTTACTGGCTGCGCATGTCTGTACTACCAATATCGTGTAAAAATTTATTTGATTGAATGAACAGTTTTTGAAGTACTTAAAAAATAGCTACCACGATAATAATTTAGCGCGCAGAATATTACAGCTACGAAGAAAGCCCGACGTCATGGATAAAAAGCCGGTTTCCTCATAGAAGAAAACATGGTATATACCTACATAAGATTAACTAAATTATGACACTGCTTTACTCGATTGATGGTCTTGGATTGGGTTTATCTTTAGGACCTGGTTTCACAAATATTTTTATGTGTTTTCATGAGTCAATATGGTTATCGNCCGAAAGTTCCAACAAAGATTTGAATTGCACTCGTGTTAAGCCTAAAACGGTATCATCCAATCGCTTGAATAGTAAGCGTAGACAAATTTCAATTGTCTCCATCAATAGAATATTCGTAAATAAATTCTCAATATCGAAAGATGCCGTTACATATCGTTGTGCATTAGGAACTGATGTAATTTTATCCACAAAATCCACAAAAGGAATGACATGCTGAACTGCAGCATGTCATTCCTTGATTGTGTGGTTACAAAATTTTTTAACATAGCGGTTACGATCAATTAGTACCACCCCCCTACCATTATCTGGTTTACAAATAATAACGGACTTATCAGCAGAGAGGGTTTTAAGCAAGAGAATGTCATTTTTCTGAAAAATGGCTGAGAATACTTTGTATGATTTGAAACCGTAAAAATGTTTATACGCTAATGAATGAAGCCTACCAAAAATTCAGGGTAGTTGGTACATGGCACACACTGACAGCAAATTTTTCGAANTTTTCTGAAAAATGGCTGAGAATACCTTGTATGATTTGAAACCATAATAATGTTTGTACGCTAATGAATGAAGCCTACCAAGAAATTCAGGGTAGTTAGTACATGGCAAGTTCTTCACACTGACAGCAAATTTTCGAATGCTAAAAAATATTTATAGAAATCGAGCTTGTGAACTGGAAGACAAAAATCTAAACCAAACGATAAAAGAGTCTTCAAACGAGGCGACAAAACTATGGAACTGAAATTGTGAACAATTTTATCAGGTAATGATAAAGTGCCTAAAGTAATGAAATATGGAATTACAGAGAGCATGATTAGAATTGTTTAAGATGACGTAGAATGGGAATTATTTCAGAGGTCATCAAAAACTCATAGCTTGACCGAAATAGAAGTATTCCCCATGTTTTTTTTATTTTAAAACTATTCACCGTGATTGACTCGTGAAAGCCTTCAAGCTGTAAAACAAAAATGATATTAATTGCAAAATTAGGAAATAGCTCTAACCGCGTATTCCTATAATCATCGATGGATGTAAAGCCTGAAGAGCTCTGGAGAGGTTAGCGAGTATGTGCGCTGCTGCCTAAATACTTTGCAACAGCGAATCACGTAGTTATTCGCCTGCGGAATTCAAGTATAGGTTTTTATTTGACTCTTTCAATAAAACGATCAGTTCCTTACTTCAATGTTGGTCAGCCTGGAGTATAAATTTGAGTCCTGCACTGCTTTTATGCTAGCGTATCTTCCAGAATTTAGAGATCATGCGAATAAGTGCAACAAGGCTTCGAGGGATGTTAATTCTATGTAAATTATCCGAGAATAAAAAATGAGCTTTTTAAATATATCTGGTTAATTTTAAATGAAAATTTTTACTTCTCAAACAATGTTTTAATAATATTAAATTCACTAATAAAAATTTCGTTTATTCCACGAAGGGACCGCATCATCAAACCCCTCGCAGTCGACTACGCAGGATTTCTACGGGAGGCAACTTATTCTTTATACTATTGCGGCGGCGAAGGTAATGGTGCTGACTGCCAGAGTTGACATAATATGAATTGACACAACTACTTTCGGGTAATTCGTTATTTGTTTTACTTCTTAGTTCCACTAATTACTTCGGGAGAATTGATGCATATAATTATCGTTCGTTCGTACAAGGCGAACTAAAAAGATTCCTTATACACTCTAATTACTCGTCGATTACGTGGGTTGTTCTGAAAATCAAAAAGCGCTGAACGATGCTTTATAACATTATGTATATAAATTATTAAGAACTTACGTTACAGTTTCTTCTTCCCCTCAGAATTTCCCTCAGAGTGGCCCATCGCTGTGCCGTCTGAACCGAACATAGTGAATAACTCGGTGCGCGGCTTCGTGACCGCCTCCGCCGAGCTGCTCGGCCCCACGCTCGCTGTGAGTCGTCAGTTCCTTCAGATCGGCTCTCTGCTCACGCTGCTTCGCCCACAGACTATGCTTGCATAAAAATTGTCTTTGTCGACAAGAAAGATTAATGAAAATTTTCGTAATTAGCATTCTTGATAAAAATTGCAGGCCATGGTCTATGGTCTAATTCGTATTCCACTTTTCTTACTTTAAGACTCCTGGTACGCCTGCTATGCACAAACTCCTGGTACGCCTGCTATGCACAAAAACACTTCTAATTTTCATTATAAATATGAGGAATGTATGATTTCACTCGGGTGTTAGGACCCTGTAACGTCGTGTTTTATCATCTCGTTAACTGATTTTATTGGTGTTTTGTTCGATTCTTCGGGCAGAATGTATTTTGTTGCAACAGTGTTGGAGTAATTCGAGTTACAAATATTTGCCATTTGTCATCTGTTACCGCTCGACACTGCCGATAATGTGGTTTTTGATCATTTTTCTCACTAAAGCGTGCAAATTACTTGACTTGATTTGCATTGTATTTAACAGTCTTTGTAATTTTATTCAGAATCTTGGTCATCTGATTCGCATGCCGTACGGATGCGGTGAGCAAAATTTGGCCCGCTTTGCCCCCAACATCTACATCATGCGGTATTTGGAGAGGTCTGAGCAACGCAACGCTACAGTGGCTCAAAAACTAATTTCGCACATGAATCGAGGTTTGTTAACGTTTCCTACGATCCCTATTTAGTTTGTGCTAAAAAATTTGCCTATAGGTTAGGAATGTTTTAGCGGATTGACATACTTGAAAATTAATGGCATTCACTTTATGCACTACTGCAGCGGCACCTATATACTTTACTATCACTTGTACACAGCGTGGACCAAATAAATGTTATATTAATGTCAATGTAACATTTAATGGCAGCCCTAGATATACGTTATTATGCAAAGGAGCAACTACGTACAGCTACGAGAAGTGACCACACTACTGTCACAAGTAGAAATGACGTCAGTTAATTCTTCATTGTTCTCAACTGTTAGGTGAAAGCGTCTTAGTTCTCATTTACTGTTTTTATCGTCAGGATACCAGCAACAACTCAACTACAGGCGCAGAGACGGGTCTTACAGTGTCTTTGGTAACAGGGATCAGTATGGGTCAACTTGGCTCACGGCCTTTACTCTGAAGACGTACGTGCATGCGGCGGACTACATTGCTGTCAGCACTGGGGAGATCGAAAAGACCGCTGAATGGCTCTCGAGCCTTCAACTTCCAAGCGGATGCTTCCAGCTAGTAGGATACGTGCACAACAGGAGAATGAGGGTAAGGAGATATGATCAGTTTAACGAACAGCATTTTCGAGAAAAATATACTTCTTGCAAGTGTTTAGTAGGCTGGTTTTTAATATTACAGTTCGAAGAGATTTTGTGAGACGCCTCTAATATCAAACCAAGTTTCATGACGTGAATAATTTACTTTTATATTCCACTTGATTAGGAAAAAAATATCTCCATTAATTTTGCTTTTGATTGGAGATGAACATTAATGTTTTTTTCAAAGGAAGGCTAAGTATCTCGGTCGTACCTGCGCTGTTTTACTCTTTCATGACCTTTATATAACATAACTTTCAAATAAGTCTAATTGTTGAGATGATGTCGTTTATACGGTAATATAACAGGTAGGGAATAGGATTTTTTCTAAAACTTTAGCTGGCAAAACGGAAATAATATTCAGATATATAAGCGAACAGCGAGGCAAATAATGTTCAGACACATAAGCAGGCAGTAAGGCAAATAATGTTCAGACACATAAGCAGATGCCCAGAACTGATCAGTGAGCATTCGTGTGAGTGATATCAACTCTAACTTGATAATATCTTCGTAACTTTTCAAGAACTGTTTCTTTTGGAAATAATTGAACATGCCCTGCTAAATTTCCCATTGAAGACCATCGTGAGTTTCTCAAAAATTCATTTTAAGCCCTGTTTTATTTTCTAAATTTATCAATGATTTGCTATCCAGCAACGAACAGAATATATGCTGTCTGGAGATGCAGTTTATAAGTACTTTTTTACAGATGAGTTTTAATAGGCAAGCACAGCTTCTGCAGAGTTCATTGAAGCTTTACCATCACTGTTGAAGAATAATAAATTTATTGCGCACTCAGATTCGAGAATTTAATGTTTGTTATACCCAATCCTATTTTACGTCTAACGAAAATAACATTTAATGAGGCTGTTCTTGAACAAAGCGATGATTTTAAATATTTAGGACTGGACACGGAGACACATTCTCTTAGTGTCAGGATTTCAGCTTCGTATGTATGTGAGATAATGAACAATGATAATTAATTGTATTGAGCGTATGCACTATGAGGAACACCCTTCCTCTTGTCATTGAGGACACTATTGTTACTCATTCGCCGACTCAAAGTTCGCAACTACAATTTAAATTCTTAGCGAAGGGAGGCCTGAACTCGATATCTAACATAAAGTTAAATTTCATTCATAATTCATCTTGGAATTATAACCGTGAAGTAACTACTTCTTAAGCTTGAAGATACGTCCTTCATCATGATGTGCTTTTGTAACGTGATTGTTTCCCCTTCAATTAACAGTAAGTGTGAAACAAATTTCTTTTTTCACCTAATGTACGGTTGAGATGAAAATCATTCAACACTTTTTTCCATGTATAAAATACTTTCCTCGCCTAGTTGATTCCTCAAAAAATGCTTATCTAAAGAGGTCTGATGGAAAAGAAATTCAGTCAGGATTGACAGGTCTTTGCGCTCACCCTACCGCTGTTATTTTGGCCGAGTTTTGTCAGCCATGAATGTTGCAAAACTTACTTAAAATTTGGAGGGTTACACTTGATACAATTCTACTGTTCTATTGTTCTGCTATTCATTGTGAAATATAGTGACTTCTTACAATGCAGCATTAGTGTGAAGATGGAATGGATGATAGTAATTAATCGACGTTCTGAACGAGTGCAATTACAGGCTCATAAATTCTTAAAGATGAACATCTTTTCTCAGACTTGAACCACAATGACTAATTTTTACGAAGTATTTTTATAGTAAGTGTTTCAAGTAAGAACAAGTTTCTACTCGAAATGCGATGAAGTGATGAAATGCAATTATTTCCTTGTAATACATACATGTAATGAAATATACATATATATATATGTTTTTATTAAATTATTCTTTTTTAAGAACCCAAACAGGAAATCATGTATCCAAGAAGGGAACAGCAACTAAACTAAGTTAATTCGTACGACCCAATAGGTAATTTATGCGGCTTTAAAACGCAACAGCTATATGAGATTGCAACTTTACCTGTACAGTATTCTTCTTATTTAACTCGAGGCTATCTACTTTCTATTAACTTTTGAACACTTTGAAGAAATCTAAATCTAGCACTAAATGTCAGAGCAGCATCAATTTACGAGGGTATTGGACCGACACTATGACTGCACTAGTTTTAACGTAACTTTTTATCACGCACATTACCTCTTCAAATTTGAGAATCCAAGCATCACTGACTGAAAATAAGGAGAAACATGTACACAGTTTAAAGCTTGCTTGTGAAATTCTTACGTGGCTTCCACGTAGAAGCTTATAAAGTTACGTTTATTTTTTAGGGTGCTCAAGGTGAAGAAGCAGCCCCTGGAACTCTGTCTGCCTACGTGATGGCTGCCTTGCTGGAATCAGGAATCTCTAGTGAATCAGAAGTGATCATTAAAGCTGCAGCTTGCATCGAGGCTGCTACAGCGCCTGGCGCCATTGGAGAAGATGATAATTACCTGCTTGCACTTAAGGCCTATGCTTTCAGCTTGGCAGGCCTGAATCAGACCCATGATGTAATTGACGACCTGTTCACAAGATCTGAGGAGAACACCAATGGGATCTACTGGCGAATCGAAAATCACTACCGTGAGTTTTTCCTACCATTTGCAACTTGCGTTGTACATTCTTTAAAAAATGCAACATTTTACCGTTTCCTGAATGCTCATTTGTTCCATCGATAATATTCCTTACATTAGATGATAATTGGCGTAATTTACTTCTGCGAATGATTGAAGCTAGGTGTAGGTGTTCGTTAAGCTATGCTTAGATGCCGGAAGGTATTTTGCTGTCACACAAGGCCGATCATGATGTTATGATGTGAGGTTTTTGTGATGTTAGCTCCTGTTTTGTTTTTATTTTTGTGTTGAGAGCCAAACTTGTTAAAAAAACTAGTTTTATCATAACCCGTCCATATAAGTAGATAAGGTACAAGCAACGTACGAAGAGTATTAACAAGCCGTCGTAATAACGGACACACTCGCATAAATTTGAATGTACTCCTAAATAAGCTTCAAAGACAAGGAATAGGTCACCTATTGTTTTTCTAGCTTCGCTTATTTACTACGTTCATTAACCGATTTTCAAAGCAGTGACCGAAGTTCAGGTTATATACAAGTAATGAACAGACATCAGTCTTCATTCAAAGCCCGGCAAGGTTTAAACTTGTTCCTTAATTATTCCACAACGATGTGACGAAAGCAAGACGCCTCGAAATGGTAAAAAGGGCTATTGCATGTGATCATTTTGTTACCTAGCTTCCCTTTTATTGCCAAAGTATCCTAACACGGGTTCTTAGAAAATATCTTTAAGCTCATATTTGTCATATAAGTAGCGGGGATAGTGTGGTACAGATGGGTGAATTAAGTTACTTTGAAGATCATATAACTTGAAAAAATACTTTGAAAATGAAAAAATACAGTTGAAATCGTTTGATTCTAAAATGAAATTGAAATCCGCTACAAATAGTTTTCAAAATTATTTTGAGCATATCTTACAAGTGATTGATGCAATATAATAAAAAATATTCTCTTCAAAGGAACATCAGCAAAACAGGAGGCATTGAGCACGCCCCTCTCTTAGTGGCGCGACGTTCGGAATTAAACCATTGCTTATCTCCTCTAACTTAACTGATGGGCGTGAAGCAGAATAAATGCATAGATCATTAAACTCATGAGATGATATCAAACGAATATAGGGATATGAGACTTATTTAATATCTGCGAATACGAGCCCAATTCACGTAATATGAATATGAATGCAGTGTCATATGAATAAATTCGTAAAATTGCCCTTTTTACTCACTCTCGTAGATTTCACTCACTATACTTCTCTATCCACTAAGTCATCGAGTAGGATCTCCTGCGAGTGTCTAGTTTCTAAACTCTACATTGTTATCTGTGGTCACTACTGCTTAGACCCTTCCTTTGCATTGTTACCTCTGGTCACTAATGTCTCGAACCTTTACTCTGCATTGTTAGCTCTGACCACTAGCGTTTAGACCCTTGACTCTGCATTGTTACCATGACCATTTTCATTCGAAAATTGCAAAATAATGTTCAGAAACCAAGTCACTCTGTGTCAATTCACCGCTCTGACCTCTAAAATTCACCAGGAAGCTTTTTCGAAACAGGCAATCTGCGAGCACAATTTCGGGTTATTTTTAATAGCCATTCGTAATAAATATACTTGCTTTTATATGGGGACCCTCAGAGGGATCCAAATTTAAATTGAAAATTTTCAGAACGAGAATTAGTCACAAAGTTACCAGTTTCTTACTGTAAATGACTCACAACAAATAAAAACGATTAAGAAAAAAGAGACAAAGAAACAGCAATTAATCAACCGAAGAAAATAATTCATCTTTTTATTAACAACAGGTTCAATATGTTTGAGTTACTATGAAATTTACATAGGGAATCTTTACTCTAATTTTAAAATAAGCCTCTATGTTGAAGGTCACATCAAAATGAGGCTGTCCTCCTTGCTTATAGCATGTTCCAAGTTCGTGTTGATGTATGTGACAATTGATATTATAATAAGCGTATAATTTTGTTTTTATGATTCTTCTTCAATTTTACGATAAGACTGTGATATGCCTTCATCTATTTCGCAAAATTCTCACACTCGTCACGAAAATAAATTTTCATTTAAAAGTTTGAAAATTTAAATACATTTTTTCAAATTGAGGACATCTGTGAGCTGGGAGTGCAACACAGGACTGCTGTATTCTTTTATGCACTTGAGTTTTATGTCACAAAGAGTACTTCTTAAGTACGAGTAATGTGTATTTGTCCAACAAAATTCATGAGGAGGTTTAATTTGATTGTACTGTATATTCATTATTCATCCCCCAGCAATGCGATGGGCATGCGCCATGCTGGCTAACGCGGAGTGACCTGTCCGCATCTTCATTACACGTATTCGAGCTCGTCTTTCCTGTTCCATAGGAGATAGTACGAAGAATGAGCCTGTTAGTTTAATGCACTTCCGTCAAAAATCATTTTCATTGCAGAAATCGTAGAATCAATTTACCGTCAGAGGTATCTTTAATGAAATTTGTTCAATTTATTTTATTTCGCAACAGGATGGTACAGCAAGTCATTGTCTGTAGAGACGACAAGTTACGTATTGCTGGCGATGCTCAACTCCAACTACACCGATCCCCAAGGGCGCAAAATTCGCCTACTCAAGTGGATAACTTCGAACAGGAATGGCCGAGGCGGCTTTGTGTCCACTCAAGTGAGGCTTTCACCATACCTGAATTTTAATTAATTTATTCGCTCCAAAGATTCGCTTGGAATAAAAATAAAGTACAAACTATTTATCTATCCATAATACAGGTTTCCTAAAGACCAATCTATCTATTTCTCCATCTATTTATCTATCCATACATATAATACTAAAATCTAAGCTTCTTGCTTGTTTGTAATCTTGTTTGTGCCCGTGCGCACTCTGCAGTTATATCTTTGGGCAGAAAATCAAAACTGATCTCTTAGTAAATAAATATGGACTTTTCCATTGTATCATGGTTACTGTTCATTGGGACTTAAGTGAATGAGTTATTTTCTTTATTTTAAATATATGTTAAGAAATGATAATAGAAGAATCATTGGAGCCCGAAATGGGAGTTTACCAGCTTTCATTTCGCTTTTCTTAGTATTTCTCAACAGCTCACATCGTTCAGATAGGGAAAACAACTCTTCCGCAACCAAACCCAAATTCTACCAAAGACGAGAAATTAATAGATAAAAAAACTTAATATATCGATTAATTAACTTGATACATAAATCACAAGGAAAAAGGGCAGGATTGGAAAATTGAAGAAGGTTTGACCCAACGGGTCAGGGGTAGTCTAGTCCCCGCTACTAGTGCTATAATAATATTTTTGCAAATATATATACATTTCAGAGTAATTGGAAAATTTCTTCTGGGGAATTATTTAACCAACTCTGGATATTTATAAAAGGAAAACTGTAAATTATTTTTTTGTGCTGAACACTTTTCACGTGCCACTAAAGATAACATTACTGCAAGCGGTTTTGATACGCAGCAGTGTCGTAGGTAAGATACTGTATAGATGTCGTATCTTAAATTAAGGTAATCTAAAGGAACTTGAATCTCTTATTTAATAGATTGCAACAAGATAGTATTGTAGTTAATATAGCTTGCTTATGAGTAGTTGATTCTAAAATACACTATGAGAAGTATCTTGACTGAAACAATCCGATCATTTTAAGAATAAACTGTGGTAAATTTATTCATGTTTGTCAGGGCACGTATTTACTAGTACAGTATGTCCTACAAAAACCTGAACCGAGTATTTTTTTTCTCAGTTTCAGTAATACCATTATAAGAATACCATTCGCATTTAATTTCTAGCAAAATAATCCTTCAAAAGGGGTTCGGTTTTTTGTGGGACTTACTGTATAATACTATAACTGAAAAAACTTTATTTCGATTTGATTTCGAACAAATTTTAAACAGAAAGACTAATGAAAGGAAATAGTGTATCTATGATACAGAACGAACAATTGTTTCAAAGCATATTATGAATTTCGGCAGGGTTAGGGGAGTTGGTCGGAGTTGGTAGAGAGACAGGATAACTGGTTAGTAGACGTCGGGGATAGTGAAGGCACGATGGTAGGCGTTGTTATTTGGCAGTGTAAAACTGGCTTAAAACTTTACTCGGTGAAAATCTTAAAAATATTCTTCTACAAATTATTCTGATGCGAAAAATTCATTTTCCTACTTCACAGGACACCGTGATAGCCCTGCAGGCGCTGGCGCTTTTCGGGAGCCCCGTCCCAAAAACTCTGAACATGACGGTCGGCATTTCTGGAGGTGGCATCATGGAAACATTTGAGGTGAGTTCCGATGTTGTATAGGATTCCAAGAAAGATGGAAAATTATCGTGCCAAGTAAATTTACCATGAATGCTTTTCGAGCCTCGACAAGTGTGAGAAAAATTGGAAATTCCTCCCTAAAATTTTCTTAAAAGGTGCCTTTTTCCATCACCAGCTGTCTCAGGGGCAACTGCTTCGTGTCAGATGATTAATTTTCCAAGACCGGTGATGAATTTGATCTTGCTATTAAACAGTTAGGCAATCTAGCTCATACTTCTAGAGTTTTTAATTTATATGCTNTTTGTTTTTTCATGTTGGAAAATCTTATAAATATTGCTTTTTTCGGTATATCGCCCCACCCCTCGAGTTGAATTTGTACCTCGGAAGCCAATCTCGGATGACGGCAGTCTTTGAAGGGAGCTTCTAGTTATGATGATCATCATTACAATGCCCAAGATCATTGGGAACATACTATAACTTTTTATAACTCATTTCAATCATTATGAGAGTGAGTTCAGAAACTCGTCATGGATAATGTTATTTTAAATTTAGTCTTTTAAATAGTAACTCTTTTCGCAATACTCGGCGCACAAACATTGCAACAAGGACAATGATTAAACTCTGATTTATATACCCGAAAATTGCACTTCAAAAAAAAAATATTGGTAAAAAATGACTTCACAATGAGTTTGACGAAAAATTTTTTAATTATTAACTTCATGAAAAACTTCGTTGAAAAAATTCGAACTGTTGTACAATAAATTTGCTGATAAATAAGAGAAGAGTTAAATTAACGAACTTATTTTCATCACCATTTTCAAAAATACAGAACAGGTTTAATCCGCAATAAAAATTTAGTTTATTTCCATGTAGATATTTTACTTTTTTTCCCGATTACCATATATTTTAAAGCGTTCTGGTTTTTGAGAGAGAAATTATTGCATGTATACATTTCATCTCATTTTATTAGCAACGAGCTCAATTATTCGAAAATATTCACAACCCATGAAAGGTCAGTTAGTGGTGCAGGCAATTTCTTTGTAACGTTTTATTTCTTATCATTATTAAAAACACGACTTGAAGTCGTCGAGAGACAGGCAGACCCACAACGGCGCAGCACAACCTCAAGGCGTCCGAACGCTGCTGAGAAACGCCCCTCAGAGAGCCACTCACGGCTCATGCCCGCACCCCTACACAGTCAAACACAGGCTCGGGCAATGAAGTCCATGCCGAAACAAATCGGTATGAGAACTGTTCATACACCGAAATGAAAAAATCAATCACAATTTTTGGCATCGGTATCCTTTTGATCATCATAATTGATGCACGGATCTGCGAAGGCACCCCATGCACACAAAGCGGCATCACCCCAGTGTGGCCTCATCGTGACGGCCAAAACATCTCAAAGTACATCCAAGTACATAATTGATGATCTGAAGTAAATGTTTGCTGTGTTTCTTGTAAGTTTGTTTTTTATTTTTACTAAAACTGGGCTCATCAAAACTTCTAAGAAATTCTATTCTATTTCAGTTTTTGTCAGCTATTCATACGCTGTGAAAACTTCCTTTGTTGTTAAATTTTGAAATTTATATCTGTTACCATGGTGGAGAATTAACGCATGATACTTTACCAGGATAAAAAGCAGGTAATATTATAAATTTTTATTCAAGTATGAATGACTCTGCATGTCATGTTAGATAGAGTTAAATTATTTATGATGAGCACTTTTCAAAAATGTTCAAGCTCAATGATTGGCACTTTCATTTCAAAATAATTCATGCGGATTGCCGTTCTTGTAGCTAAGCCCCCAGCAAATAAACTTTTCATGTTTGAGCATTTTGTGTACCCATACGTTAAAAACTTCGACGGAGAAAATGTGTTGTGCCCCAGGTGAACGACGAGAACAGGCTGCTGCAGCAGAGGAAGGACCTCGAGTTTGTGCCCGAGCTTCTCACCACAGAGTTCGAGGGCGAAGGTTGTGCGCTCGTTGAGGTTTGTTTTCGAAAAAAAAAATCTATTCCTTTTTTTGAAAATTGTGTGTTGTGAAGACGAGGAAAAAGGGAGATAAAATTTGTTCAGCAATAAGAAGGTACATGTATTAATGAATGTTGCTGCCGTAGGAATAAATGCCTCACCTGAAAAACCTCATGCCAAAAACAAATTAAACCTTCTTAAACAAATTAAACCAGCATTGATCAGGTATCAATACTCTTTACTTCACTGTTCCCAAATGATGACAGGAACAAAACTGAACAATGCTCAAAATTTTTAAATGAATTGTAATTCGGGACAAATGTACGTGTTCAAGCTTTTACTTCGAAAACAAATGTGATACGTGTTCTATTTTTCAGCTTTACTTAATTTTGACTGGGTGTACTTTGCTATATTATAGCAGGAAATATTTCTAAACAATTAAATTTAGAACCCATTTCTGTTTATTTAAAATTGACAATTTAACATAACAATTTGGTAAATGCCCACGAGCATAGTACAATCTCCTTTAAATAATACTTGGAGAGACTCCGAATACATGCTCCATGCTGTAAATTACACCATCATAAGAAACTTAATCCTTCTATATAATAATAACCAAGTGTTGCTTGCTTGGTCTGTCCGTCCGTCTCTCTGTGACGCTCTTTGCCGTCCGTATCAGTGATGGAGGAAATAAGAGGAAATCTTAAGAATTGAACATCATTTGTCATGCCATTTTTGGCCAGGTGCGTTTACTAGTGTTTGATAATTGCGAATAGAAACTGAATTTTTGTGAATGAAAAAATGTATGATAAGTAAGAAGCGCTGTGCAATCAGGCATAACTTCGTACCAAATCTATCGGACATCTTGTCACAGACTGTCGTGCGGTACAACGTCGAAGACCCCGACGCCAGTGAGGTCTTCTCCCTGAGCGTCTCCTCCCGTATCGACTACGGAGCTCCGATTTGCCAATCCAACATCATTAGGGTCTGCGCCACCTACATTCTCGGCTACGATGAGTCCAACATGGGGATCATCGAGGTGAACCTTGTATCGGGCTACACCCCAGATATCGCTAGCCTCAACCGCGCCGTGAGTGACGTCACTGGCTCCATCAAGCGCTATGACGTGGACGGCAGTCAAGTGATCTTCTACGTCGACCAGTTCACAGACTCGCAAGTTTGTGTGGAGTTCACGGCTTCCGAGACGACTGAAGTGGAACTCACCTCTCCGGGCACGGTCAAGGTTTACGATTACTACGAACCTGATTTCTTCGTTAGTGAGGTGAGAGTTTCAATCAGTGGTTCCAAGAATCGTTGACAATTTCATGTATTTCCAAAAGTAAAGGCTTTAGAAAATAGCCTATGATGTAGAGAAAATTACTTATTACTAGCAATAGGCAGAAAAAGTCTATAATCACGATTGACGCTTTGCTTTTTATCCAATCCTACCCGTTTCTTTCACTTTTGTGGAATGTAAATGATTTCAAATGCATATCTTCTTGGCAATTGTTGAATCAGCAGTTATTGATCATACCTGAAGTAAGCATTGAGGTTTTGCATGATTATCTCTTCTTTAATGGCCAGTATTGTTACTTTGAGACAGAGCATTCAAAAATTACCCACAGATGTTCATTAGAGTACTCAATTATTGCAATATTCTGACGACCTCGATGGGTTAGCGTACACCTATTTAAGGATGTTATTTGTTTTTGCAGGTATTCGACTTCCGGCGGCGTTTCTGCAAATTGGATTAGGAGGATTCGGCACAGGAGAATTCGGCTTCGAAACGAACAGAAATTGTTGTGTAAGACGCCTTTGCAATTCAATCGACCCGGCGTAGATGGCAACGACCACCAGCAACTGCCTCCTTCCGTACTTGGTCATGATAACACTAACTATTATTGATAATGTGAGGAGCGAGCATATATAAAATTTGTAAGGTATTTTAGGGCACCCTAGCCGTGACTTTCAATAAAAAATGAAAACGGTCGTTGGAGTTTAGTAGCTATAGTACGTTTGCGACGGCAGTTTCTCTAAATCACTTCTACTTTGATTTTTAGCTTCACTGTTTTATTTCCCATGTATTCTAAAATCTTTCCTTATTTTTCATCTGGAAAATTTCACACACAATAGTTTGTTCGAGTTGAAATCAAGACATTTTAATATCGTGTAGTAATGAGAAAAATAACATTAATAAGTTAACTTTTACTCAAGAAGGCGATTATCGAAATATCTTCTTTCAACAGTATCTTAGGAGTGTCATAGGAAATGGCCACTGATGACCACCAAATTGCTCACAGTGCAGGGACAACTGCGCTGGGTGACAGACTACGCTTGGAGTTTTCAATGGGAATGTGTGCACTTTTGAAATCTTCGGTCTTGACTTCGTTAGAGAAATATGCTCAGTTCTAAATATTGATGTAATGCTTTTATGAAACGGAGAGTTAAATGAATTTTTAGGAGGAAGTTCCTGGAGTTTATTTTTCATTTTCCTATTTTTTTCTGTTGTTTTGAGGCCTAAATGAATTGTGAGCAACTACTGACTTCAAAAATTTCCATCGGTGTTTTTATGTAGAATTGATGCGCTAATGCACGTTTTGGAATGTCCTCTCTTACAACCCTGGGATGGGGGGTGGGGGGGGATAGTATTTTTATCACAGGCTTGAATTTTGTTGCGCATGCACCAGCTCATGAAAGCTGTCAATTTAAATTTGCAATAAGCATATATCTAGCAAATCAGTCAAACATACACTAAAAATTATTAAATTAACCGTCTTTTCTTTTCCTAATACCCCAGGTCTTTAATTGCCAAAAATAATTAAAATGAAAAATAAATAAAATATTAATTTACAATGCTAAAATTACTTTATTGCTATACACCGCGTAAGCAATATATGTAAAGTTACAATAACTCAAATTGTTTTGCCCGTAGATTTGAGAATTAATGTAATAGAAATCGGCCATGATAGTGTTTGGTCAGGGCATTTAGTAGTAACTAGACTACTCGTAACTCGTTGGGTCAAATAAAATCCATCAAAATCAAAGCGTATACAGAAATATATCCTATGCAGTTAAGTCGGTATCCGCAATACAGGATTAAACGACGAGTATAAATTTTCGAGTATCTCAGATCCGACAGACAAACGTGTGCACGGTTTCAAGCAAGCAAACAAACAAGCAAGACGACCAGAGTTTTAGTATTATACTAGACAACGCGTGACCCGTTGGGTCAAATAAAACTTATCAGAATAAAACCATTTCCAAAGATATATCCTACGCAGTTAAGTCGGTATCCACAATACTGGATTAAACGAAGAGTATAAATTTCGAATATCTCAGATCCGACAGACAAACGCGTGCACGGTTTCAAGCAAGCAAGTAAACAAACAAACAAGCGAGACGACCAGAGTTTTAGTATTATACTAGTGTTGTGATGCCTACTCGTTTGATGAATATTCCGCTGAACTTAACTAGTGAAGCACCAATTTTCTTTGACTAAGTCGTGCTCTTCATTTTCTCTTATAATTTCGGTAACGTGACATTGAGCGGAAGGCGATTAGTTTATTGTGAATCTCATACGGCATACGTTTCAAATATCAACGAGACTATGATCGAAGGCAAGAATGACTAATTGACGGCCATCATTTATTGGTTAAATTAACAT
>VOMN01106688.1:0-41747 GCA_014899125.1 Orchestia grillus | reverse complement strand
TAAATAGAGTAATGTAAGTTGGACATGTTTTGTGCCTGCTTTCGTGCACCAGAAAAGCTCCGAGTGAGATATTGGAACTCGATGCTACTGTTCTGCTCAGGTGAATATCGAGACTGGTTTTTACGTTCGATTGCCTTTGTTGGGCTCTTCCCGCTATGTCATAATTATTATTTAAATAGGTGTGCGTCTTAATTTTATTGAAATTTGCAATGCCACTATTTTAATAATTTTTTCTCTTATTTTTATTTTTCCGAATACTTCTTAGCTATCAGATGTTTCGTCTGAGCTTTTCTTAAATTACTTATTTAAGCTGATGTTTCCTGCTCCTACCACCTGGATTGAAGGTTGATCCGTCCTACAAATGGCGGTCCTGTCATTCGCAAGGTTGAAGTATCATTATCAGTGAAAATATTCATTCTCATTTACATCGCAAAATCCAATGTACGACACTCAATCTCGCCTCTTGAATTGTACCTTGAGACGTGCGTTGTACGTGGCTCTCCTGCAGCTCGAATTGAGCACTCGGTACACTTGGTGGTTCTTTGAGCTGTGTCTTCAGTGTCGGTCAGTTCTGGACCGCGTGTCTGGGGCTCATGAAGTAATTCAATGGCAGAGGTGGCGAGCTCAGTTCCGCTTCGCTGCATGCAGATCTGTATCCTCTTCTTTCTCTTGGGTGTGACGGATTGCTCTTTTGGTCGTGATGGATTTTGGTAGTCAAGATGGATCTTAAGGTTATCAAAGAGCTTTTGATCGGGATGGAAGTGCAAGTGACATTTCAGGTTTTGTTCTTTAATCCTTTTCATTGTATATGTGTTGGTTTTGTAATTCTATTCTGCGTCGTGGAGCATATCTTAGTCGTATGGAAAGATGGAAAGTTTGAACGAATTTTTCAATTTGCAATAATTTCTAGGCATTAGTCGTAATGCACGTGAATCTGGCGTGTTGATTTAATTTCATTCCAACGAAAAAAATATGTTGTGCAGAAGGTGTCAAAAACCAACGTTGCAAAGAAACAGTAAACTGAAGCTCGTTTCTGATATTTATTGCTTAAAGTTAAAATTTCTGGTCTTTCCAAAATTCAACTCATTACTTCTCGTTAGCCGGGAGAGTTTGTCGATTGAGCGATGCAAAGAGACCCCGACATGATCACCAGGCAGCTAGGCGCGGTCCCCCGCATCTCGGACTGCTTCTGTTTTTCTTAAGTGAAATTGCGGGGCTTGATGTACTCGTGCTGGCGGGGCATGGTCCCGAAGGAGAAGTTCACGAGTTCTCATTTTACATTGGATGTAGCGTAGAAATTATTTTTTATTATCTATGAACAAGACTTCAAAACTATCGAGACTGTGATTTCTGTATAAACTTGTACATTTCTTGTATATAATGTAACATAGAAGGCAAGTCTTGTGCATTCATTTAAATTTGGTGCGTGTACACTGCTAATGACACCAATAGGTTTAGAGTATAGAAATAGACACACGGTGCGCTAACGTGGTGTGCGACAGCGCAGCTATCATCTCTTTTGGGTTGGCTCCCGGTGCCATGTGGGAAATTTTTGTCCTAACATTTTCGTTGAACAAGAGAAGTGCTCTCAGGGCAGAGTGAAGAAAAGTGTGGGAATTGTACCTTCCGAGGGCTATATGTCAGAATCGAGTAATTGGCCAGTCAGTACGCTCATGATGAAACTAAGTTAGCTATTTATCGATGTTTTCAGTGTGAAATGTGTCCCGGAATTTGTGCGCTGTTCACCTGGTTATTAATCTGAGTAGTCGTAAAACTTTACGGCTGCCTGATTAAATTTGGAAATGGCTCTAAGCTGTATTGATGAAGTTACGTTATTAATCTTGTTTTTTCAGTATGTGCTTTACGCACTAACCTCATTCATTTGTAGCGGTGACAGGAAGTGATCTAATCCAGAAATTTCAGCTCCATTTCTGTTGCCGGATCCCGTGTAAGCGTTGGATTGCCAAAGCTGTGCAGTATGCCACTGCCACCTCCCCTCGTGCGCTCTGTCGGACTCGCCCGGCGCCTTCTGTGCATGGAGACCCCTGAGGGAGGGGCGGCGGGAGGCCGGCGAGTGTCGTAAGCTTATTTTCTTAACGATCTTCAGTCAACACAACAGGGTATCTCGGTGGGAGCGATTTGGAACCGATCTTGGATTTATGATACAACTTTTATCGGAATGATTGCAAAATGTGATGTTACTCTTGTTCGTTTTTCTGTTTTTCGTGTCATTTTTTTGCAGCTGTTCGAAATGCAAGTATTCTAACAGTTTGCAGTCGACGGTCGATCGCAGCATTAAGAGTTCAGTGAAGTGATGGTGCTCTAACACCGTTGATGATGCATGCAATAACTAGGTTGCCGGCAAATAACCTTTAAAATATTCTTAGTGTGTATGATGAACCTCAATTTTCATGGTTTTTTAAATGAACCCAAATATGCGAAAAATTGTTCATATTTCCAATTAGATATGTAAATTTAATTAATTAATTAATCAATAATTTCAATGAGGGAAGTAATCGAAAACCGAACCATTTAAAAAATAAGCTACATGGAAATTGAGGTTTGATTCTTTGATTATGAACATTTTTGTACAATCGAAGGAGGTCCCTATCATTTACCATTGAAGTTTACTCGAGAAGCATTTACACTTAGTATCTTCATTCCAAATGCCTGGATAGGATTGAATGCATAGTCTTCTTGCGCCTTCCTGTGCTCAGAAATTCAAGGTGTATTCGATTTTTCGTTGGTTGCGTTGGTTTGAGCCGGCGGCACCCTTACCTGGTGGCGTGAACTCGTGCTGGCCAGACTTGTGGTCGCGTCCCGTCTTCCTAGGGCGTCACTCGCTTATTGTGGCAAAACGAGATTTCCAAGCGAGACGCAAGGATGGTGACACTTCATTCTTCCTTTTTGTGTTAGGCTAGTATTTTTTAATTTAACCTGCAATTAAGTGGATAAAGTTTCAAATTTTTGCTAGCTTGCTTTATTTATATGGCAGGAAATTTGATGTAGATTTGGATCGGAGTCTCACAACCAATTACTGAATTCGGAAAGTCTTTTGGTCACCAGGCTGCTGCTAAGCTAGAGTTCGTACTGCGCAACACCTCAAAAACGCACCTTTTGGTTCTCTAGCTCCGCAGTGGCACTAGTTCGTTTTATATTTGGGGTATATGTTGTGTGTGTTCGTTGCTTTAGTTGCCATAAGCGGTTTCTAGAATTTAATTTGTTATCTCTTCCAACTGACTAATTTAGAGATTTGTTCATATGACCGGCTTTGTAGGTAAGAAGTAACCGATGATTCCATGTTTCGATATTGAAAAAGTTATTTTGTAGCGGAAATGGATTTTGGTTTTGATCATGTATATTTAATATTTATTGAATTTTCCTCAAACTCACGCGTTCAGGTTCGGATTGAGCTTGGAGTACGATCTCAATTTTGCTTGTTTTACCAAGAAAATAGAAAAGGGTGAGGGTGGCATGAGGTTGTCGAGGCCAGGTTGTGCAAGAGAAGTCTGGAAGAAGGCTTTTTCACCTCAGGTCAAAGCCTTCGTTTCAGTGATGTGCTTGTGTTCAAGAGTCGGGACATTTCTTCAATGAGGTGCGTAAGGAAAAAGGTCGTAGCATTGCAAAAGGAGGACCGTGTGGAAGTTATCACTGCAATGGTGCCGTCAGATCGGCTGCGAGGACGCTGTCCACAGCCCCGTGCTGACCAGTGTGCTCAGAGCTCACCTCTAGTTGGTCTGGTGGTTGCCTGTTGTCGAGGACTGGCTAGTCCGGCGTACTCTAAGAAATGTGAACTTCTGTCTCAGCAGTCTGAAATCAATGGTGTGAATAAAAGCAATAAATTAACGTTGCTTGTAATCGAACGAGGAGCTGTGTACTTCGCCGCTGGTGTCTTGGCGTTGCTTGCGTGTAGCAACTCTAGTTTAATTTCGGCCTGAATGTGGCTCATGGGAGGATGCGCTCGCTTCAGAGCACTGTACCTGCTCCGTCAGTCTGTAATTCTAGAGTGGTGGTGGTGGTGGTATGTGATACACCGTGTTGGTTGTAAGGCATCGTGTGCACGTCAAGGTTCAAGAATTTACCGTAATTTGTTTGTTTTCAAGTGTAACTGCCATGTTTCCAATTGTGGTAGTAACAGAATTCAGTTTTTAGTTAAATTAACATTTTTCTGGCTTTGGTGAGAGCTTGTTGGCTATCGTTAAGAAACCTCGAACGGCTTCCCCGACTCTACAATGTGTTCTTAATTGTTGTTTAACCAGTAGAAGTCAATTATTTTTTATAATTTCCCTAGTTGTGTGTTCCTGCTTCAAGTTGTGCCACCACCATCGTTGGCGTTATTCGGTAAAATATGACTTCTATCAGTGATTATTTCATTTTAAGAATTGCGTTCATGATCTGGTAGCGCAATAAGTATTTGTGATACGAGTGGTGGTGTGAAGGCTTCGATGTAACTGCCAGCAACACTCGTGGCCGAATGCTCTTCAATCTCGCCGTGAGTTGATTTCAAACATTTGTGTGACTGCTACTCTCAAGGAGTGAACTCAATTCATACCTTTGTTCTTCTCATACACCAAAATTCTTTCTCGGTGGAGGGGTACCATCGAGATGAGGATGGGCAGAGCTGTTATTTTCACCTTTTACCTTGAATGAGCCAAGTAATTTCGGATGTAAAATACACGAAGTATATAATAAGGTCTCCAACAAGTCATGCATACGTAGCCATCTGTTCTTTTCTCGTTTCGAACTAGCTGTTTTTCAGTGTCCAGTGTCCTTCAGTGTCCAGTTGTGAAGGCCCGGGTTACGGCAGTACCGATGTGCTTTGATGAAAGCTGACCATTCTTGTGTAATGCAGGGTCTGATATTCATCGTGTATTGTGATATTTGCTCGAATGATACATTTAATCACTGTGATGCCGATGATACGTATTCTTGGAAATGATTTATCTTTATATTTTAGTCAGTGTCTGTATTCGACCTCAAAACCCATGCAGGAATGAAGTTGATAGCTCCTTCTTGCCCATTCTTGTGTTGGTGCCTGCGTAGTGCTTTCTTCTTGGACGCTAATGTATCATTCCTATGACGCCGGGCAGTTGTACTTACACTGAATTATTTTTGTGGATTTTATGTGTTGTACTTCTTCTGATTTGGTTCCATTTACTACATTTCATGTTTGGCTCATAAGCTGTATTTGAGAAGTCGTGCGCTGAGCTGCTGCGACTAGGGAGCGTTGAGATGTGTACTGAGTTGTGTACCGTTGCATCATTAAACACGTGCGAGCTGTGTGTCCTGGTTTGATGTACCCTGGGTGGGAACTGTGACTGCTCTCTAGCTGCGGCTCTGCGCTGTGGTTGCGCCCTGCGCAGGCATGATGGTGCACGCACCGCCGCACCTCCTGGTGCACCACTCACACACCATGAACTCAGCCACTCCCGTCCAGTACTCTTTGATACAACATCGTGCTAGCTGTGGTACGCTTGACACCTTACATTGCAGATATCAGTGTGACAAACACCGCTTTGTTTCTCAGTTCAGTTGAGTACTGCGCAAACTTACAGACCTGTACTTACATGGCTCAAGTCGCTACAACGTCTAATTTAATAATATTCTACGAAGACAGTGTAATGTTCTACTATCGCTTCTATAAATCGCGCTAATTCACTCACTTCTCGCAACATCTATCACTGCCTGCTCAAAATGGCAGAACAGACAACCAGTTCTTCGGATTTCGCTTGAATTTATGTATATTGTGCTTGAGAGGCAATATTTTACCCCTGCAACTTCGAAAGAAGTAACAATTAATTGTTTTTTCCCCTCTTCTATACGTAGTATATCTACTTTCATCACGGATATCCATTCTTGCTCCATTGCTATATCTTTCGGACAGGACAAAATGTGCCTTATCCGGAGATCCTCTGTATCCTTGCGTGTTGTCACCGTCAAGTAATAACCAAACACCTCAAAAGCCTTTGTAACAATCTTGTCTAATACTTCAAACTTACTTGGAACCTTTTCCCGTGCTTAATTTTTATCGTGAAGCTTACAGCAAACCTGTCCTTCTCCCTCTTGTGTCCAATGCCTTTTCCTTGGAAAATTTGACCCTTTCTCTGCGTAGCTTCATGGCTAAACATGTTTGATCATGAAAAATAATTTTGCATTCACTGTGAACATTTTTTTGATTGATTCATTGTTGCTTTTAATTCAGTAAAATATGATGGCTTCTTACGGTATTGAACTGTACTTCATTCTTCTCACTCATGGATTTCTTCCATATGAGTAGTGTTAACATTTTTTTATATGCAGACTCACCTGAATGGCCATTAATCTATCACGTTACTTCTTGTTTAGCTATTTGTTTTCATTGCCTTTTTGAGTTCTCTCTTGACCTTGTTCTCAATGACCTACCGTTTTTTCTATATCCCCTTGAGTGTGCCTTCCTTGGTACGGTCGTTTTCCCAACAGCCCAATGCCTTTTGACTTCAAAATGCTCATGAGATGAATTTACATCTCTTTTCCCAGTCTCTTATTCCTTACTCCATCAAAACACCTCTTCATTTACCCGAGCTCATTCTGTTCGTTCACCTATGAACCTGTTCATTTAGAAAAACTATCCTGCTCTCCAACTGACCTCATTCTCTTGAAAATTCTTGCTTCCTTAATAAGCTACGGACGCTCCACCTTTCTGTTGACGTTCGCCACTGCGGTGCCACACTGACAACCGCCACCTAACTACAACACCTATGATGCACTGCAGTATTCGGGGCGTAGGGCCAGCAGCCACAGCAGCAGCGGTAGCGGCCTGAGCAGTTGCACCCGCCCTTGATACATCACACCTCATACATGGTGCGCCGCACGGTCATGCACTGCCTAGGGGAGCACCACAGTGTGCTGTGTGCGAGTACACTGACGAGCTCCTGTCGTGCTCTGGGTTACCAAAGAGAGTGCGATGCTTTTTTGTCCTCCACTGCACGTGAGCTCATCATTGTACTGTATAGACATGCCTTGGAGCTGTACCTCGGTGTGCTGCCAAGCAGTCTAGAGGGCAGGGGGTTATTGAGCGCTGGTAAAGGAAGGGAATAATACGCCAGTTTAATGAGAGATGCAGATTAGCGCACACGTTATCTACGAATGGAGGGAAAGCAGTATGGGATTTGTGTTCAGTCCTACACTACTAAGAACATACTTCTCGAGAGGCTGGACTGATCTTCCTTTCGTGCCATATTCCATAGAGGGTAGCGTGCTATGCACCTCGCACGATACGTAAGATTTCCGAGAGCGGGGGTGTACTGATAGTGGTTACCTCTCGTGATCTTACTATAGAGAATAAACCTAGAGAATTCCTAACCTCTACTCACAGCAGAGTTGGCATGCTTATTGCGAAGTCTGTTGTGGGTTTAATTTTTAGTTAGGTAGTCACTATTTTTCTGTCCCCTTCTTTATATCTCGTGGAAGAGGCTGATGTGCCAATCCGACCTCTAGCACGAGTATCTTTGTTTCTGTTTTGTCTCATTTCATGTTTTATGTTTCTGTAGACTCATTTTCTTCTAACGTGACCCCCAAAGATGCTGAAATTTTACGCCCCTGTAGTATCTACTAATTCTTTGCCAGTTCCACTGTGATCTCATTCATCAAACGAAAATAGTGTTTAACTCCTCAAAGAAGTAGCACTATCACGTTGGCCAGTGTTGACGTACTAAATGTATTCGACCTCAGAGATGTATTAAATGTTGGTAACTCACCAGCTGTGAGATACTAGGCAGATTTTCTCAAGTTGAAACCAGGTCTAAGGACGTTTTCAAAATTGTCTTTTCATGATTTACGGTTGGTAACTTGGCTGTAGACCGAGTTGCAAAAATTGTTACATGATAGTTCAAAGAATACCGCCTCATTTGTCTTAAATGTGTTTAGACCAAATAATGGAGAAACATTTCAAGATTGAGTCGGAGAAGGCAGTGTTTACCGCGTCATAATGCCTTTTTAGCACAAGAGGTGTCGCGTTGGTCTGCTAGATGTTGAGTGAGGTGTTCACCGTCTGAATATTGGTGTTAAAGGCCATGAAGTGCCAGTTACCAACGGTTGGCTACTTTAGTACTGGTGCTATGGAATGGGTGGTATTTTATTCGAAGTAGCGTTCGTAAATAATCCAATTACCAAAAGCTTTGAACAGGTATTGCTTACAGTACTATGTAATGGGTCTCCTTCGCTGATTTCTTGAAATGACTCGGTGCTCGGTTAGCAATACATGTTAGTGTCTGTTTTGCGCCAGTTCTGATCTGAAGTGGCGGAATCATAATCACAGCATTCTTTCTTTTACAATGGAATAGTGATCAAAATTTAGTAGATACTGACACTGACGTAGAGACATACCTTCCTTAAATTTGGTGAATTCTTAGTAGTAGTGTGTAAGTATGAAATCTATTGAAAAGAGGGTAACCTCTGCTGCAAAAGCCACTGAAGAAGTGGGTCCGCTGCAGAAGGTGCAGTTCACAGACGTGTGGTTTCTACAGGGAGGGTCACAAGAGTGATCTTGATCTCGGTGGTGCCCTGCGCTCAGAGAGTATTTTGTATTGCTGCCACAACGGGCTCTGTGGACCATTTCTACCCTGATGATCTATAAAAGTCAAGTCATTTTGTGACAATGTTTTTAAAAAACAGTGATATTCGTATATCAGAGATCAAATCACTCTAATTAGGTGCTCGAAGTGGGAATAACCAATGTAAAAAATAAATTACTCCGCAAAATTTCCAATGGAATGAAAAAATTTGGGTAAGAATAGACCCATGTATTGATCTAGTTTGGTTTTAGCAAATATGTTACCAACAGTAACATTCGTCGTTCCGCTTAGGTAAATATGAGCCACTTTTTTTTAACGCTATGGATACCGCCGTATTACTAGATAGCCACGTGAGACAGTAAAGGGAAAAGCATTTTTAATAAATCAATGCGAGACATCTGCAACCAACGCTGGAGACGAAAACGTAAGTACCTAGTTGGAGACAGAAGACTAAACAAATGGTAAGGTAAGGAAATTGTGAGTTTCCATCAGCACGCGTATTCTGCTCACCATTGAAAGTAAGTGTGGCTCGGTGGGGGCTAGTGTGAAGTATGCTGCTTTTTCTTTCCTTCCAATAATGGCTCGACACAAACGTCCTCTATTATTCTATCATACTTGTTCGCCCGTCACGCGTGATCCAAGTTTCTGTTTTTCTTCTACAGATTTTGACATGTTGGTTCCAATTCGTTCTATGAAACATTCTCTTTTTGTAAGTTTGCTGTTCGTTCAAAATCCTTATAACATTCTCCGTTCCCAAGAAGTGATCGTGCTATTGCTTAAGAACTAACGGGCAAAATTTACTCTATCAAGTAATACAACTGATGGACTTAATTTTTTAAATTCGTGTCTGAAGTTGTCGAACCCCCTTTTTACCATTCGATGAATCGGCATTTCGTTCTAGAATACGTAGATTTTCTTTCAAATTTATGAAAACTTTCTAACTCATTCCCTTCATTTTCCGTGGCAGGAGTTCGGGTGCTGTGGTGTTAGTGTCTCCTCGCTTCACCTTTTCGTCGCGCTTGAATTCTTTAGTCACCTCTGTCGTTGACTGGGTCAGGTCAACTGCCACATTGAAATTTTACGCTTTTTCGTTGCTTTATTTTAGTTGGCTCAGTTTAAAACTGATGTTCCCTCGATCGAATAGGGACGGTGGTTATACCATGGATTATATGATATTTTTGCCATATCTTCTCAGGTGTCTCTGTTTGCATATTACAACCATGATTGTTACGGAAAGAGAGTGCCTTACTAGTTCACTAGATTCTGAGAATTAAGGGGCTGAGCAGTTTCTCGAATTGGTTGTATTGGGGGATACTCGATCTTTGGGAAAAAACATTGCAAGTCAAGCCTGTGAATTTGGTATGTAAGGAATTACTTTTGTTGCGAAATTTCTTGAACGGGATTTATGACCGTGCACCTTAGCATATCTCTCGCGGGTGTTAAAGGATGTCAATGAATCCCTACCAGCTGTCGTGAGATTTAGGAGAGGGCTTAATGAATCATGAGTTACTGTCGACACCATCACCGTGGTGGCGCATGGTGCGGGTGTGATCATCGCGTGTTGACCATTTCCATCATTTGTGATTCATGTCCAATTGTCTGAGATAGCCATAACCAGTAGCATTATTTGGTGAAAGTGAGTTCTCAAACTATAAGTCGAGCATCTGTGGATGACTATGACTGTTTTATGGCACGATAATTTTATAGAAACCCTGCCAATTACAAGAAAAGCTTCTCACCATGTGCGGTGAGGCCAATGCCCCATACGTGTAGTGCAGTCATGTCTGCGTGTTGGATTATTGCAGTATCGAGTATGAGAACTGCACATCGTCCTTGGGTTGACCGTTACTGGATTTAGGGACCCCGTGAACGCGGTGCCTTAAATTATCGTATTTACGAGTAATGCACACTTGAATTTTCACCGAAGATGAGTAGAGTAAGAATATTAGTGAACTAAACTATTAAGTTGTTCTTTCCACGCCTTAACATTCAAGCTAGTTAGTATCATTATCAATGAAGAGATTTTGAGAAGCTGTTGAGTAGGTTGTGAGGGAGACTTGTAAGAAATGCTTTTTAATTTGGCATTGCAGGTGTGGTTACCAGTGCTAGAGAATGGAGGCCTGAGTCTGTGGCTGCCCCCCACACCGCCCCGAGGGGCCGGGGACCTGTTCATGGACCAGAGTCCCCCTGGGTATCACAAGCACATCATGCCAGAGAGCAGCCTTCCCCCCGTCAGCCTGAGGGCGCCGCGTCCCAAGCGCATGAGGCTCACGTCAACAGGTCTGGCATTCGCGAAATTGAGCGATATATATTGATTTATTGAAATGTTAATCAGAACTTAAATTTATGGGGCTAATATTGCTATCAATGACTCTTTTACCATACCGTTTTAGACCAATACGACTGTCTTGACCTCCTTGTAAGTGGACTCCATGGTGTTGTGGTTAGCGTGATGACCTCACAGCCGAAAGAACCAGGGTTCAAGCCTCGGCTCAGGTGAGGCTTTTCACGTGACCTTGGAAAAGGAAGTTTAAACCACACATTCCTCACATCCCCCACCACACCACTAGTTGTAAGGCATTTAAAAGCCAACGGTTTCTGTTGAGTCTTATTGCGTGAGGTCAGTCAGCTCATCAGGTGTTACGAAGGGAAACTTGTGCGTCCAATTTGAAGTAATATTTGCTGCACTGTGATCATGTTCAACGACGGTATTACTGTACGACTGTTGTATCTGCCTTACTTTATTGTTTTTTATTTTTTACTGAAAACTCGCTGCATGTCTTAGAATGAAAAGGTAACTTTTTTGTTATCATGGGGAGGAGTTCGTGCGTAAGAAATATTATGAGGCCTAGTGATGGCCTCAAAATTTTGCCTGCTTACGCAGTGATCCTGTGCAGGTAAGAGGAATAATAGAGTGGCACTTCGGCTGAAGCTATTGCGTTTTTGACGACAGTATTGTTATGTCTTTGATTTTGCTAGCAAGAGAGTCTTGTGACGGCAAAGAGGTGAAATTTTGTTCCTCATTTAATAGTGCTTCAAATCATTCAATATTCATCGATGAGAATTTTTTGTTTAGTAGCGATCGTCTGTCAAATTGCCCTGATCTCGGCGAATAATTCACCGTGGTAGGTGTTCTTTAAACTACCCAAAAAAATTTGAGAACAATTGAACATGGAATTTGACCACACGTGGAAACGTTCACTGGACAGGTGAAGAATCGCCACCAACCTAGCTTAGCTTATGTAGATATCTCGCCGAGTTGAACCTCGTAGAGATCATGAAGATCATATTGCTCTCATTTCTGATTTCATCAACTAATCGAAGTTTGCCTCCATAGCCTCCAGCGTTCTACTGGGGAAACGATCAAATTAATATAATTTAGTCATGAGTTCTAATTGTTCTGTTCAAAACTAGGACCAATATGCACGTAAGTGAATGAAGCATAAACGGCTGTTCACGCAACATTTTGTTCATGCAATATTCCGTTCATTAAAAATTAGGTTCATTGAAAACACGTTGGTCCTTCTAGTATAAAATTAGTTATTCAATGACCTTTGATGGTGAGCAGAAGGGGAGCGGCCGCGTCACAGCGAGGAGGTCCTGGCCGTGCCGCGCTCTCTCTTCGACCGCGCGCCACCCAGCAGCAACACCCTGCGCTTCAAGAGAGAGTTCCCTCTGCACAAGTTCCGCAATTCCGGCCGCACTGCCACGGGCGTCAGGTGAGCCTATCTTCTGGTTGGGGCTTTGAGCGAGACAACGCTCGTGGCAGAGTTTTGAAGCTTCTTGGAGAATGTTGGGGAGTGAAGTAGATATCTGAGAGTGATTGGTTTGTTTTGTGATTCAGTTCAACTTGTCATCTTCAAAACTAGGAACATGTTATCAATAAAAAACGTAAACATTGATAACATAAAAAAACCTTGTCATGTTTCATTGAATCTAAACAAACTTTATCAAAGATCTACGAAGTTTATCAAAGATCCATGTTGGCAGGGATGGGACAAAGCTAGTAGCCCGTCTAAGTAACGGTGCAACGGACTGCACGCCAAGTGTAAACGTGTGTTATGTTTTTGTTTTCGCATGTTGTTCGTGCACCGTTGGGTTTGGTGTCGTTTTGTTGCTTCAGTGTTTTCTGTTATGCGCTTGGGTCATGTCGGTGAACAACTTCTGGACGTTTGATCCATACACACAGCACTTTCTAAAACTGAAAGCACTATTGCTTGGAAAAGTATTCTCAAAGCTAATTGGGGATCGATTGTTGCGCTGCGAGTTAGGAATTGAAAAATATGACCAGTGTCGTTGCATGCGGTCATTGTTATTATGAAGCACATATGGCCCTTATCTTCGATCACATTCGTACACGTTTGTGACTGGTTTAAGCTTCTATAATTTTTTAGTAGTGGGTTCATTCGGCCGACATTTCATTTCTACTTCATTAAGCTCGTAAAGGTGACCTACAGCTGTGGTCTGAGATCATCTACCTGGCATGTTGATGTTGTTATACTTTACTGGTTGTTAGATTCACCTGAATAGCTCTACAAAAAACGTTGGAATCTACGTTCAAAAGTTTTGGATGATATTTGCGTTGGTTGAGGTGCATGTCCTTGGTGTGAAATTTCCTCAAACATTGATGACTTCAGCTATGGTACCTGGTTTCTTATTAATACGAATCAATAATTATTTAGTGCTGGAATTCAAACTCTTGCAGCGCAAAAATCTAAAATCTCTAATTTTCACTGGTGGTTGGCTCGTCCAATTTTACAAAAATATACTACAGAATAAGTGTCCATTTATTTTCAGCATTAACTCTGGTAGAGTTCATTTACTTCATCAATATCTTACTGGTTTTCAACATGTCAGACATGCTTTGAAGGTCTTTCAACTTACGCGTTTCGAATAATGGAAGCTTTTTACTCAGGCATGGCTTTCCCCTTATGCACTCATTGGTTTCACCCCACCCACCTATTTCCTGGCACTACTATATTTTATGTCATGTGGCTTATGATACAGCGAGCGACAAATTCATCTGACGGTTTTCACGGTTGCTTAGCAGTCCAAGAGAGAGTAATGATGGCCGGGCGTGGGCTGGTCAGCTGCCTAAATGACGCACGAGTCGTATAAGGCCGTAGTGTTAAACCGGGCTGTAAATGATGTACACATTGCGATGCAGTACAATCGAAGTGTTGGAGTGTGGTTTTCACAGTTGCCTCTATAACAAAGGAGGTGTTGAAGCGCGTTTTCCACAGCTTTAGGAGGAGATGTAAATAGTGAATGGCTAAAAAACTTTAATGACGTCGTCTTCTATTCCTTGAACTTAATTTTCACGACTTTTTAATGATTGTTAGATGCCACATGTACATGGACACACTGAATAAATTAACGTGTATGAGTTGTGTTTCATAAGCGAGTTCTCATTAACGGAAAACCGTCAGGCCTTTTTGTCGCACTCTGTATCTATGTATCCGAGTTAATTTTTTTTGAATGCCTTGTCCAAAAACGTTTTTCCTGTATGTATATTTTCTGACCGAAAGTAATTAAATTTTTTGATTGACTCAGATGCCTACATTCCCTGAATGATACAAAAATGTTTCATGAGTGGGAAATGTGGTTTTTTATTTGCACAAATTCATTTCTTGACACTAACATTTTTTATGAACATACATCCATTTCTTATGATGTACAAATGCACAGGGTATTGATTAATTAAAATTATCATTGCAAACTTTTTTATTCCATTTATGTAAGAAATAACGATGCAACCCTATTGATTTTGTTCAGCGTGAAAACATGCATGTACGCAACATTTGTTCATAAATTGCTGGATGTGGCAGCCCTCAGCCTCTACAGCGTGCTGCAGACGCTGAGGAAGAGACTCGCACGAGTCATGCATTATAATTTTGTGCCATTCTGACTCGGATTTTGCTTTCAGCGGTACCCCAATTTTGGTTGAAGACGCAGAAACCTTATCCTCCGCCACGGCTCAGATACCGTGGCCCGAAGAGAAGTTTGACGAAGATTACGAGGCTTTCCTCACTGCTCTGGCGATAACGTGCGACCATGGGACTTCAGCGAGTCCTGAGTGATATTTCTATCTAGCTCTAAAATCGCTATTTTAAGTCTGCTTATTTGGAAGGTCTTATAGCGGATATCTGTGAAACAAGTACATTGTAGCTTTTATATGGTAGTAGAGGGGAATGGTTAACTCTTTACAGCCCAAATCAGTTAAGTGGTGAGGCTTCATTTAAAGTGTTTATGCAGAACTAGCCGCAGCCTTATATATACATGTATATATATATATAAAACAAGGAGACTGCATTTAGCTTCTGACGTCAAACTACCAACAATCCTGTGGAACTGGACCAAATGGTTCTTTTGGGCTGTAAAGAGTTAAGAAAATGAGAAATTGATGATTCTTGTAAACCATTGTAGCACTGACTTTGTCTGTTGACTAACTTACACTCATTTGTTTTCTGACGGACGTCAATATATTTTTCTCGCAGGCACTAATGTTTCTTGCCTTTCTAAGTAATTTTTTGTGAGACAGTTTCCTGGTATAACTTAATTTAATAACACCTGTACACCCTTCCTGACTCGCTGTATTTTGCTGCTCCTGAACGCGTTGACGGGTACCACCGGCCTACAGTCCCGTCTCCCTGTGGGTGAACGGACCACCCACGGTCGAGGACGGCCATTGCAGTGTCTGTGTCCAGACTTGCTGTGACCGGGACTTGCTGTGACCAGGACTTGCTGTGACCGGGACTTGCTGTGACCGGGACTTGCTGTGACCGGGACTTGCTGTGACTGGGACTTGCTGTGACCAGGACTTGCTGTGACTGGGACTTGCAGTGCCGAGACTTGCAATGAGCATGAGTTATTTGTTCACAGGCCCGTCAGCTCGCCTGGGTCAGGCCCCAACAACGGGCCTGCAAAGGAGGAAGTCTTGGTGTTCGAGTGGAGCCAACAGGAGGATGCGAATATCCTGCTCTTCATTGGTCAGGTGAGGGGCCTCTCGCTTCTCTCGAGTCTTGTGCTGCACACAAGTGCTGTGTGTGTATTTTTGTGCTACATACTTGTGACTTGTGTGTGTTGTTGTGCTGCACACACGGGCCTTGTGTGTGTTGTTGTGCTGCACACACTTGTCTTGTGTAGGCCCTCATGCTTGTGTCTTCAGATATTTTGTATGAATGCAGTGACCTAATCATTCTTGAGATAGCATGGGCCATGCATGAGTGCAGTGACCTAGTCATTATTGAGTTGGCAGGTGTCATTCATGAGTGCAGTGACCTAGTCATTCTTGAGTTGGCAGGTGTCATTCATGAGTGCAGTGACCTAGTCATTATTGAGTTGGCAGGTGTCATTCATGAGTGCAGTGACCTAGTCATTCTTGAGTTAGCTGGTCTCATGGATGAGTGCAGTGGCCTAGTCATTCTTGAGTTGGCAGGTGTCATTGATGAGTGCAGTGACCTAGTGATTCTTGAGTTAGCATGTGCCATGGATGAGTGCAGTGACCTAGTCATTATTGAGTTAGCAGGTCTCATGAATGAGTGATCACCCTGAGGGTACCTCCTGTGAGAGCGGTGTTAGTGTGGCCTGAGGCGATATTACCCTTCACTTCGGCTCAATTAATGTAACTTTTCATTGAAGTGGCCTTCGAAACGTGATCGGTGCGCCATGCACCCCGCGCTGTTTCGGTCTGCCTTGGTATTGAGCTCGCTGGAGCGCTGTAGTGTCGTCTTGAGGGAAGTCCCCATTCATGGGGCTAGCAGTCTCATCCACTGAGGTGTGGCGTGAGCTGATTTAAAGCTCTCAGACATGGTGCCTCCATCATCTATTAGCCTGAGCGAATGTGGCCAAAGATTTTATTTCCTTAAATAATGAGAGTTCAAGACTGTATCCTGTTCGGGTGATTGGTGTTCTAGTTGAGAAGTGTTGTTCCATATATTCTGGAACCCTGTCACATCTTTAATCCCAGAAGTGATGTTGATCTTGGGCAAATCAATCTTTGGACCAGGTATCCATCTAATGCTTGATATCAATCTTATGTTCAATTTCATTATATACTTTGACAGTCTTATGCTGTGTATCAATGTCATGCTTGATATTTTTATTATATTTTGCTCTGTGTCGGTCTTATGCTCGCCATCAATATTATGCTTAGTATCACAATTTTATAGGTACATGATATCAATGCTGTGTCTGATACAAATGCCGCACCCAAATTAACACAGTTCAAAAGACGTTTGCTTTCAATTTCAACAGGCTACAATATTGGGTTGAAATTTCATCTCCCCTCAAGGTATTTTATGTTGCAATTCCATTCATAGTTGAGGAACTGTACGTTTTCAGTATCACAGTTGCTCTTTCAAACAAAACCTTTCAGATGTTCAAAATGATTACAATTCCTTCCTTTTTCCTTGCGTGAATTTAACGTATCACGGGTATTGCAGTGCGGACACGAATCTTCGCACGCTGCGCACATCGTCAACTGGGACTTGCTGTGTGACCAGGTGAACAAGGTCTCCCGAGTGTACCGCAGCCCTCGAGCCTGTCGGTCTCGCTATGATGGCTTCCTTTCCAAAGTGTCCAATGTTAATCAAAAGCAGCTCCCTGACGGTAGCTCTCCCGTCGCCTCGTCGTCTGGCTCGTCCACCACTGCCACCGATAATGCCAGGCTTGTGGCGCTGGCCTCCGCTGGCATGGCTCACCGCAGCCTGCCCAAGACTAAGGTGAGAGGCTAGTCGCTCCTTAGGAATGAATTTAGGACCTGTTCTAGCCATCTAAAGGCTAAGGTGAGAGGCTAGTCATTCCTTAGGAATGAATTTAGGACCTGTTCTAGCCATCTAAAGGCTAAGGTGAGAGGCTAGTCATTCCTTAGGAATGAATTTAGGACCTGTACTAGCCATCTAAAGGCTAAGGTGAGAGGCTAGTCATTCCTTAGGAATGAATTCAGGACCTATTCTAACCATCCAAAGGCTAAGGTGAGAGGCTAGTCATTCAATAGGAATGGAGTTATGACCTGTTCTAACCATTCAAAGACTAAGGTGAGAGCCATCTTGGAGATCAGGCCTACGTCAGTCTTGCAAAAGTTGTTGCACACTAATTTCGTGCATATTACATTTGAAAATGTGACTTTGTAAGTTAGGTTCCTATTCATGCTTGATCGAGTATATGAGGTGTCCCGCAAAAATTTTTAACCGAACTTTGAATTGATGTTACTTGATAACTGTCATCTGTAATTATTTCAGAACTGAGTTATCTATAACAGTTTTCGAGTAACATCCAATTCAAGGTTTGGTTAACTTTTTTGAGGGATACCCTGTATAGATATTTATGAAACGCTTGTCATCAAAGCGTTTTGTTGCTGTTGTATCGTGTCATTTTTACGTTTGTATTTGAATATCTACATACTAATTCCGCATCTGAAAGTGAACGCTTGTGCACTAAAGTGTAAAAATATGTCAAATTTCAGAGCTTATCACAGTGTGATTTTTTCGAACCGTACATACCTCATATTTCAATTGCTTGTGAATCACTAATACAGTGAAATATAAACCTCTAAATGAGTAGCCTCTTTGTGGTGGCTACAATTGTGTATGATTTGTTTCATATTATTACTGCTTCCAAATAACTGGTTGAGGTCTTTGGCCCCTATTTAGTGATTCATTCTTCTGATCACTAATTTTTCCTTAATTCTTATTGATGCTCACGTTCAAAGTGTTCATCTATTTTCTCGTTCTTTTCATTATTACAGAGCAGAGGCACGAGCAGCTCTGGCAGCAACTTAACCGACAACTCTGACTATTGTGCTGAAGCGACCTATCGCTTTGACACACTGAAGCGCATCAAGAACAAACTGGCACCCACTGTCAAGCCACTTACCTTGGCTGTGTCTCCTGGTAGTAGTCTACGCAATGCGAAAAACAACATCCAAATTTTAGCTCAGGCTGGTATTAATTTTGACAGTCCTCTCACTCCTGAATATATTGCTTCTAGTCGACCAGAGAGAATGAAAGAGAAACAAAAGCTTTATGACCAATCCAGGCAAAATAATGCACAGCAGCAGCAGCCACTGCAGCAGCAACAACAGATTCTGCAACAGCCTGGAGTTCAACAAGTAGCCGGTGGGGCGGTGTTACAGCAACAGCAGCCTGCTCAGCTGCAGCAGCAACATCAGCTATTAGCGCAACATCAGCAGCACACGGTTACTTTACCCCAGCAGCACGTGAATGCCAGTTCAATTCACCAACACCATCAGCCGCAACAAATACTCGGAAGCGTGGTTGTGAGCAGAAATGCTGTAGTTGTCTCGTCATCCGGTCAAAGCACAGTTACAGGCTTGCTGACCACTGCTGCTACCATTACTGGCGCAGTTCCAATGTCGGCAACGGTTACCACAGCAGCGGGAAGCGGCGGTAATGCTAGTAACTCTGTGGTTGTCCCGAGTTCAGCCACTAGCATTGGAACACCTCAAGTGGTGACGGTCGCATCGCTAGCTTCAGGCCTCATCGCTACTGCCAACATAGCCTCCAATAGCAGCGTGTCCACAGCTGCCGCTTTACTCACTTCTGGTGCTAGTACTACTGTAAGACCCATTGCGGCCTCTGTGCCCTTAGCAGTGTCATCCATCGGCACCGGGCCACGAACCACGAAGTTGACAGCTGCTCTGCAGGAACTCAGACCCCAAACTCAGGGAGCGACTGTGGTGAGCATGACTCCACTGGCGCAGATTCAAGCAGCCGCCAAATTCTCTCAACCCATCCAAGTGACGGGCATACAAACCAAGGCGGGCGTGTCCGGACCTCGTACGCTCACGCCCAGCCAGCTCACGTACATCCATCCGCCGCAAACCATCAAACGACTTCAAGTAAGTATTTTTATTTCGGATTAGTGTGAGTAAGATTTTCGATTCCGGTCATCTTTCTTATTGTTTTTGCCTTATGGAAAATTTATTGTCAAAATTTATATAGGATTATCCTCAGCGAAACTGAATGTAATTGCATGCACATTCAATTTCAGTCTTCATCTTGTTTTTATGCGGTTTCCCGAATATTCCTTTTTGCTTTTTGTAGTCATCTGTCATTTTTATGTCTTGAACTTTATTCACTATGCATAGCCGATGTGTTGACACACAATAGATTGGATAAAGGTCTATTCATTAATTATCGATTGTGTATTTTATAATTTGTATTAATTACTGTTTTGGGTTGTTTCAATGAGAAAAAATTCCTCTACATGTCAAGTTATGGCCGTTTGAAATTAAAAAATGAAGTCCACATTAGCACAACTTTTTTATTGTGCTTGCACATTATTAAAATTTTGATTTGAAGATAAATGCGACAATAGCTATTGTGTGTCAAAATTTCAGGTTGTTACAGTTATTATCTATTTTCAAAGATATAAAGTTTATATTTTTTGTCTCTCAGCTTTCGCCGCTACTGTCCATGTAGAGCCATATCCATGTCCAATTTCAGGCTTTATCCTTAACATTCATTCAGTTATGTTATTTACTTCAGCTCTGTTTTGATTATCCTGTATTTTAATCTCTATTGATCTTGGTGAACTATCACGTGTTTCCCTGCTGCTCATTTTAGAGAAACAAACGTGTGAAAAATTTATATGGCTGTTTCCTATTATTTTTTCATGTCGTGCACATTTCATTTAACGTAAGTCTTAATGAATGTACGTGCTTCCGATTTGTCCTCAGGTTTGGACACATATCAAATGTCGTATAAAACATGAAGTATGGTCAAAACTCGACTAGCCACCAACACAGAGGAATTGAAAGTTGTTCTCTTGTAGAATGTCGTGCCTTATTGTTTGCATCCCTTGACAGATCGGCGCGAGTACCGCGGCCGGCCAGAAGATCCCTGTAGCTGTGTCGGGCACCAGCCTGCAGGGCATCGCGGCCATCCAGGTCTGTGTGGGGCACTTCTTCCCGAGCTTTGAAAATGAGTTCATGCTACTCCGATTATGATTATGATAACAACCGCTAGTGGTATTAATTCTCAGCTAGTGCTTTGAAGCCTGGCGCTAATTGAGCGTGAAATAGGGGTGATTGGTGAACCATGGTTCTTGCTGACCCTACTTGGCTCAGAACTTCGTCTAATTGAAGGTCTTCATTTACTAGTGAAATGTTTTTTTCCTGCATAGAACTTTCAGGTGTTCGTTAGGTACTAGCTTTTGTGTGTAGAAGGCCAACTCCTTCCAGAGCAGATTCAGATGTAACTGACTGGTAGTGTAACGCACCTCCGAAAGCGTTGCCAAGAAAGACGTGATTTGGCAACCATCTTTCTTGTCTACGAGTACACTTTCGAATATTTTTCGAAATTGTGACATACTATTTAGAAATGTTTTTTGAGGAATGCATCATTTAAAATGCGAAAAACATGTTATATCTTTCATTTAGAGTAAGTTACAAGGTTCAGCAAACCTTTATTGTAGTTTCACGAGTCACCTCTAATCAGCTGCAAATTGCTGTCTAACTGGGCGTTTTGGCATTAGTAGGTAGGCTAGCGGGAGCTCTGTGCAGTTCAGGGAAGATATGTGAAAACCTGATATTTATGTTGTGAATCAAATCATAAAGGTTTTGTAAACTCTACTCTATTTGACGTTATGTTTTAAGATTTGTTCAGATTTATATGTAATGCATCAACTTTTCTTCTTAGAAGTTCATTACGCTATGTTGACGCAATTTTCTTTTCAATTTTCCATGCTCAAAGTTGATGCATTCATTTGAGTCATTTGCATTCACTGCATAGACGTTAGTTTCGCCACTTGTGTGCGAGTGAACTCTTGGACTCATCCCACTTGCCGCACTTATCCTATTGTACTGACGTTTCATCCAAGTTGTGTACGTAAATTTATTTTCAAGAGTGCCAAAAAGTGGCTGACGCAACACTTAATTTATCTACGCAATTCAAGTCTGTGCTTGAATCGCTAATAAACTAAAAATTTAGAAGTGAAGAAATTTTAAAAGCTAATCATTTTTAGTCGAAATCGTTTCGGAGGCCGGTATCATCAGTCCATAAAAAATTCAGTAGAACGTTGTGAAAATCTCTTGCGAACTTATGATAAAGCTGACCTTCGAAACGTTTTCGATTAAAGATGGTTGTTTTTCTAGGAACTTTTTTCTGTTTAAGAATTTTAGCATTTAATTAAAATATGAATTTCAGTCGTAGACAGATTGAGCCATGCCGTGAACTTGAATCTTTGTTGTCATTGTCGCCGGAAATTTGGCGCACTAGAACTTTACACGACTCAAATAGCCGCAATTGTCATGTGTATTTGCTTGCCAGTTGAGTAACACTGCGTATCCTATACCCAGTTCCCAGTGACGCAGCATTAATTGATCTTCTGGTGTCCGTAGATTAACTTGATACTCTATACATTGGATTACTACATATACCTGCTCATGAAGGTAATAAGAACTGATGAATATAAGAAAGTACTCAGGTTCTGAGTGGCTTTCAATTTTGCATTCTGAATATACTCATAATAATACTGAGATAATATATCTTTATATTTGTTCTTTGAATGGACTCAGTTGTCAGTACTCCTAAGAAGTCAGTGTTCATAAACCTGGTCAAACTTTCTGCTGGTTTAGGTTTCGCAAGCAAATAGAGGGCAGATGCTGAAGCATGGAGGTGCAGCGGTGGTGTCTGTGACGACCTCAGCCGCCGCTCTCCTCCCTCAGCAGTCCAAGACCCTGACCAGGACTGTGACGGACGCAGAGATGACGGCCATCATACGCAGACAGCAGCAGCAGCAACACGCCAAGGCTGGCTCTCTCACGCAGGTGCGGGCGTGAGGGACACTCGTGTGCAGGGCTTCTTTTTGTATTTCTCTCGCTGAATGAGCAGCCATTCGGAGAAGTGAAAATTGGTTTTTACGTGTATGTTTTTTTTATATTATGGCTGAATTTCTTACATCACGCTTATCTTATTGTTTAATTTTTCCAATAACTTGATAGTTGCAATATTATCCAAGTACGAGGTACTATTGAATTCTTCAAATTCAATGGTACAGTAGTTGTCTTAATTTTAGATTTTTTTTAATTTTGAAAGTCGTCTCACGTACCTCATGCACTGGTGCAGGTGGGGAGCATAGCCCTGAGTAGCGCCAGCCTGCTGGCGTCAGGAGGGAACATCATCACCACCGGCAGCAGCGCCAGCGCAGGCACCAGCGTCGCCACCATTCTCAAGGCTGCAGGCGCTGTCTCCACTCAGTCTTCTTCTGCCGGGTTAACTGTGAGTTTGCCCTCAACTCCTTCAAATCTGAACATGGAAATAGTCCTCCAAAGTTATTCAAAGCTGAACTACGTTGTGTTTACCGAACTTTGAGTACCTTACAGTTTCAGCTGTCAGTTTTGACAATCGGTGTGTTCAGGTCGAGAAAATTGTGCCAGATGCACGATGTTCTCTTGCCTCGTGGATATATATCCAGGGAATCACGATAATTTTCTGGCTGGGAAATTGTGAATATAAAATAATACCGAGCCAAAATTGAGCCGCAGCTAGGTTGTCCCTGCAGTGCATGATAGGTTAAGTTGCTGGACACTGGGCCGAGTGCTGCTCACTCCAACTCTGCAGTGTGAGCTGCCATTGCGGCTAGTGTCTTGTGTTCTTTCCAACGAGTTGAAGAGTTCAACATCTGACCGTGCTAAGCCTTACGTTGCTAGGCGTTCTCTGTTTTTGTCATGAACTCGACTGTGATAGTTGCAAACGAAGTGAATGTAGTCAAATTTGCTCATAATTCATAGTTAGTGTAATTAGCCTACATTTGTTTCACACAGCAGTCGCTTTGAACCGCACGAGAAGTTGCGCTTGCCCACCAAACTAGTGCGAAAATATCGTACAGATTTGTTTTCCTTGTGCTGTATCTGTGCTGATATATATGGTACGACACGGCTGTGAAATCGCCCTGTTCTCAAAGAGCTGTATTTGTATCACTTCTATGAGGAATTTAATATTACTTCTTCAAATCTTATTGAAGGTGTTATGATAAAAAGTAATTAGAAATACTACAGTTGATTACCTAATCTTGTAAGCTGGTTATGGATACGAATTGAAAATTTGTGTTGAAGCCTTTAACCATGAAGTTTAGAGTGAAGCTTGGGTAGCATTTTGCCAAAAGCCGACCGATTTCATGTTCACGAATGCACGCTACGTGCATAAAGACGTCTCTTGAGAGTGAAAACTAAGGTACTAATAACTGTCATTCAACTGCAGCTGAGCGCAAAACAGCAGCTGCAGCAGCGCGTGACAGCGGCAACGACGGTAATGAAGGGCACAACAGTGGGTCTGCAGCTGGGAACCAAAGGCAGCTCTGGCGCCAGCAGCCTTGGCACTCTTCAGATCATACAGGGTGCGCCCGGCCAGAAGAGCGGAGGCATGCAACAAATTCAAGTCTTCAAGCAGGTCAACCCGCAGACTGTTCACCATTTAGCCTCCGCTTCCGCCCATGTAAGGATTTGCGTTTGTCTTAACCGATAATTTGCTCTGGCTTTGGGCCTTTCTGTGGAAATTTTGTGTGTGTGTTTAATTTTGGCACTAAGATGCAAACCCATAGAGTAAGAGGGTCACAGAGCATGGTTAGTACAATATAGAAAAGCGAAAGGGAATCTTGTTTACGAACCATTATTCTTGTAATTTAAAGACAAAATATCATTAATGTGACTGAAGATTCTCATTCTCGTGTTTTTTGTCAGTTTTGATCATTATGCGAGAATCAGCTCTTAAAAACCTGACTTCATTGAAGGGGACTCAGCTAGCTTTTTATGTCGTTCAATTAATTAGTCCGCGTAACTAATAGATTTGGCGCGTTAGTAGGGAAAGTAGTCATTCTATTTCTGTTTAATTCTTTCATCTAATTGAGAAGAGAATTGTAATGTAACTATACTTATTATTGTAAGATCCGTTATGACAAAGTGTCTTTCTGGTTTTCTCTGTTGCATACTGAATGTTGTTGTATTTTTCGTGGAGATCCAGAAGCAGCTTCGGACGAATTTTCAACGAGTGGCAAAATCGACAACATGGTCAGAGTGATGACAAATATCTTGCTCGGCTTAACTTGAAATCATTTTAATCTGTATATTGGAGATCCAATTAGTGCAGCGCATTTTAGGTTACCTCAGCTTTAGCTAGGCCTTCGGAACTTTTATCTGTCATGCACACTTTGCTTCTGTCGATTTTCAGGCCTTCGTCTCTGATGGTTCTTTATCTTTTCTTCATCTTTCTTGTTAACCTACTGTTTCTATGCGTAGGGAATCTTGCGTGGGAACACCCTTCTGTGTAAATTCCACATTTTTTAAAGTCTGTACTAAGTTCATTTCGCTCTCTTTGGATCACATTTCATGTGGGTAGGGAGCTTTAAACTAACTAATAAACCATAACTTCGAGCTGTGCATTCATATTATTGGCATCAGTAAATACGTTTCTTATGCCGTTGTTCAGTACTATTTATCGTGTTGACTGTATTGATATATATTCAAATGGTTTCCGCTGCTTCAATTACCATATTAGATTTAAGTAAGACGTTTCTCTACCCTCAGGGAGGTGCCGTGCTCGCTACTGCCAAGAACGTCAGCAGCAGCGCTACCGGCACCACCAAACTCCTGCCTGCGTCTGTCTCTCACCAGGGCATTCGGCAGACCATTCAGGTCTGTGTGGCGTCTCTGCAACTAGTTCTGTTCAAATGAACTAAAATGGTCAGCTGGGATAAGTCCATGGGGTATAAAACCATAAACAAATATGGTCTGAAGAAGAAAAATGATGCAGTTTGTGTGTACGTGAGTCTCAATTTAGAATAAAACACTGAAGTGAAACCTGATATTGAGATGCGTAATGATTGGTAGGTAGATGGCTGACTACGTCTTCAGAGGGAAGGATTGTGCTAAAATTATGTTGTACTGCTGGCAAATTTACACTTCTTGGAAGATTTGTTTTATCATGAAACATTTTTCTGTTCATGAAGCTTTTCTCTCTTTCTGGTGAGTTCTGTTTCCATACTGCCTTTTTTCATCATTAGTATCCTATTCTCATGAGACCTGTTCCTATTATGAGATTATGTATTTTCTCTTTAAATCTTCCCGTGATGTCAATTTAATTTTTCCACCACTTCTGCTGGTAATATCTCCACCTGACGAGTGGGTGACTAAGATGAAGGTGCTTGGCGAGCAGGTGGTTTCGGCGGGGGGGTCGCTAGTGGGCACCCCTGGCAGCGGAGGCACCATCCGGGTTTCTGGCGCAGGCACAGGCTCCCCCACACTCACACTGCCCGCGTCTGCTGTTCGCATGGCCACCCCGCAGCTTTTGTCACAGGTCAGTGTCGGCTCGGTTTGGTGTCATCTGTGAGATAAAATTTGTGCTCGATCTTTTGTGTCTTTTATTTTGATTTAATTTGTGGAATTCTCTTTTGGTCCGATATGTTTAATGACCTATTTTTTATGTCATATTCCTAGAAATATTGGGGTAGAATTGGGTTACTTATGCTAGGCGCTATGATGTTTCTGGTGCATTTCATAAAGCACTTCTCATGTAAGTGTTTTCCGGAGTATTGTTTCTCAGCTGTTCACATTAGTTTGATCAGATAATTGTAAGAGCTTGTAGTGCTTCCTTTTGTCTTCATAATATTTTCGTGCGTGGTGTTGGTGCGTCTGATGTACTAGAACAAGTCTTATGCTCGGTAACCCTTCCGGAGCTCCTTGTTTCAGCGGGAAAATAGCATCGTCGCGCTAAACGTATTGTATGAACATTGTATGGGTTTTCCGTTATGTTAATATCTTACTTAGGAACCGCGTTCAACAGAACAAGACATACTAATTTTAGGTAACAATTATTGAATGTTGATTTCAACAAATTTGAACTTTCTACTTGAAAGGAAAATTTGACTCTTGCCTCGCGTGTTACGAAGTTGTTTCAAATAAGTCATATTATTCATTCAAATTTAAGTATTCAGACTAAATATTTGCACTTTTCAAAACATTGCTGCGACATAGTAGTACAAAGTCTTTCTCTCGTGATACCAGATTCCTAAAAAAAAATCGAGTCAGCCGAGGGCTCTGACAAAGGTTTGTAAGCTCAAATCATCAATTTGTTGAAGCATGAAGAAAAACAACCAGCAAACAACTAAAACAAGGGAACATTTTCATTTTTGTTCTTTTCAAGGAGTCTACACTCGAATCTATATTTTATACTCTGGACTCACGAACTGTCACTTATACTCTGTCACTCAGTGCTTCCCTCATTGCATTGGTGCAGCCAAATCTCTCTCTATCTCTTGGCATCATTTTATGTAACTGGGCTCATTGTATACGAGTGTTTACCACCTCTGTAAACACCATCTGTTGTATATCGTTGTCTTACATAGTCTAGGTTCCGATCGCATTTGCATTCATTTCTACTGCATGTACTCCCTTTTCTTGAATATCGTATTAAATCATTATTATTCATCTGCATTCCTTCTTCATGTTTTTCTGTATCTCTCTTAAAATGTAGTCATATTCTGAAAAATTTTGGAGGAAACGATTGCGACTAGGGCTGTATCGCGAGTTATATTTTAGCAAGAATATCAGCGCGGGCATTCCAATAGGGTCCAAGCCTCCTTGAAATGCTACAACAGCTTTTTCTTTCACTCCACTCAGACCCGAGTAAAACAGCTATAGCCACTTCGTACTATTGAGGACCTACTTGCGCTGCAAAACGGGCATCACATTTATTGTTCCGCTGCACGCTGTGCGATTTACCTGTACAGTAATTACATTGTATTTGGCTTAACACACACCTCAAACCATTGCGTATGTTGAGATATGTTTTTTAAGTGTGACATTACGTAACCAAACAACCATGATTTAGTATAAGAAAATTAGCAAGCTTCTAAATCAAGCGAAGTATGATTGAACGTAGTAGAATGATATCAAGAATATTAGCTCTCGATTATGGGCTGTTGCTCTGAAGCGAGAATGCATCCCAATCAAAATTACTTCTACCCTGGAACCGTCTTTAATTCTATTCCATTGTAAGAGTTAATCCAATTGATTGATGTGTGTGGCCGTGATAGGTGTCTGCTGCGCTGCAGCAGGGGCAGACGGTGACCGTGCCCGTGCGTGGCACCAGCGGCGCTGGGGGCGCTCCTGCCAGTGTCAGGATCTCCCAGCCGATCACAGTGCAGTCCCAGCAGCTGGCCCTCCAGCAGGTGCAGCAACAGCAGCAGGCTGCTCAGCTGGCGCAATCTCAGCAGCAACCTTCATCTCAACCTTAGGTTGCGAGGGATCTTCGGTGCCATCCATCTCGTCTGGACTTGTTAGTTCGCGACGCTTCAGCAGTTTGTTTGCCGCGTCCTCCTTCACAGTATTTGGCCTACACTGCATCCATGTTAACAGTTAAAATAGCCGTATCATTTCGACTGCTGCGGTGCAACATCGTTTTCTCAGTAGTTCGCTACAACATTCAACTCGACGATTAGTTACCTGTGCCGTCTGCAATACAGAAATTGATGTCGTCCGATGGGAACTGACATCTCAAAATTTTCTGACGACTCAACGCGTTGATTAGTAAATTGAACTCGCGCTCCATTTTGATTGAAAGTTTTGAAATTCAGGCATTTTTGGAGAAATTATTAACATTCAATTTGGGTATTTGTTTCCTTCGAACAAACGGCTCTCTTTTAACAACTTTTGTCGTGCGTGTTGACGTAATGTGCACGCTCCTTATTATATGTGTTTATGTATGTATATTGTCTGCCTGTGGTATATAAATAGACTTTTTGCTAAGCAAGAGATGTCCTGGAAACCTTGTGGTCTTTTGTATTGGTTCAAGCTTAGACCCATCCTCAACGAAGAAAATTAAAAGCAAGAAAATAGAACAATGCACACAATTAGAATCGTCAAAATATTTTGACGTAATATAAATTTTTTTTCTGGAGTAGAATGAAAATAATGCTATGAACCTTATTGAGAGAAAGCCTAGAATGAATGCGCGAAAAAAAAAACGTTCTGTACTCCAATCTAGTATTCACCACTTGTCCCGCTTATTCTTTGGCCAAATAACTACGGTAGTGATGTTATAGGCTACATATAGAAAACAATGAAGACCATAAGAGCCAACTCTTACGATGCTGAGTTCAGTAGTTGGCAACGCTATCAGTCGAACAACACAGTCGAGGCTTGATGCCTCAGCGACCACTTCTACCTTCATGGATTCCATTGTATCATGAAGATTTGCTTGGGATTATTATAATTCTCTGCTCCGAAGCTCATAAGTTCAGATTGTGCCTCGTCGTTACCCGCTGTTACATTTCGCACCAACATTCTTGTAGCCTGAATAGGAAGTATTTGGCAATAATAATAATTTTCTTCAAACACTTCACTCAGTCAATGAAGAGTCTTTATAAATGACAACGGGTATAGTTAAGCCATGATTTTCTCAGTTAACTTATGTTATTCTGTCAAGGTAACCATATACGACCAGGACTTTTAAACTAACGAACAAAATAAATACGACCAGGATTCTGTTATCATTGAGCGTAGGAAAGTCTGCAAGAGCGGCCTCACTGGGCTTCTGCGATCAATTCGTTCAATTTATGAGGCGTGAAAGTTGATACGAAGTTAATTGTGCGGAACCTCGATTTTATTGTTAGGACGCGTGAAAAAGTTTTGCTTGAGACAACCCATCTATTCTGAATTAAGAGAAATGTAGGGATATTTTTTCGCCTCTTCAGGTCTTCGCTGTTGCTGACATCGTGGTAGTTGTTACTCATTGCTATTGACTGACTTGGTTGTGGGTTCACAGTCAACTTTTCAGTTTAGAATTGATAAAAAAAAGTGTCAAATGAGAAATTGGTTGATTTCTTTCGAGTTTAAGTGCTTAACCCTTCACAGGCCAAAATTCCCACAATGGGAATGTTTCGTAAGGATCATGCAGGTTGTTTGTAAAAAGCTAAATGCAACTTTATTGAACATTTGCAAAAGGTTGCAGCTAGTTCACGGTGCATCGCTAATTGCAGTCTTATCGTCAAAATACTCGAGTCTGTAGAAGGTAAAAAATATACTACCGTGAATGGCTAGTTCCTGTATTGCATATTATGCAAACAATATGCGACAACGAAGTGCAGTATATGCAATTGCCCTGTTCTGTCATCAGGTGAAACGTATTCTACTTTCCCTACCACAATTGTTCAACTCTAACGTATCGTCTACATCCACTGGTTTTGCCAAAATATCGGTCACGGATTCGTAACGAGCTACCTTTTTTCATAGCTATTAAAGTAAGTATTTGGGGTCATTTAAGTATTTGAGATCTAGGAGATCATTGCTTAGTAGAAGAGTGTGAACATTTCTTGCACATGGAGCTACTTTGCTCTAATGATTCTCTCACCTTATCATTTTTACTCCCTCATGAGGGGGAATAATTTTGCTTTGACCATAATGCTGATTTGAGTTTGACCTAATTAAAAAAAATGTTTCTCGACAATTTCTTCTGTTTTTTCTACGCACTGAATCTTATTATTTTGAAACTCCATGTTGCTCATCGTGTTCATCAAAAGAAATGCGTTTATTTGATATACGCTGTCATTTCCTTCCGGTTTCATGACAGTATATGTCGTGATGCAGTGACCGTCCAATTTTTTCGCTTTCGAGATCTGCTCCATCTGTACTTGAGCGGGCAACCTGGTTATCATGATGCATCGTGAAGCTGTCACGAGGAGGTCAAAGTTATGCACTGTCGCTTAATGGTCACTTAATCAGCATTTGTGTTACTCCTCGACTCCGAGAAGAACATATTTGAGTACAAGTATTAAAAATGTCTCGGTCCCTCTATCGTACCTCAACACCAACATGGAAACATGGGACTTCAAAGCAAAAGGTCGATTTGTATTCTAATTTCAATGAGCTTCGACTATTTATGAACGATTTACTGTGGTTGTTTCTTTACAGTTAGCTCAGTGTCACTTTGACGCACATGGCTCTTGGAACTTTCATTTAGAGTCCTCCATGAAGAACTGTCCATCTGTTGTCTTACACATAGGCTCAGCTCTGAGTGAAAAATGTGATAGGATTTCTGGGCCCCGCGCAGACAGTTATGCCAGCGTAAGTGTTCAGTTGAGAGACCCAGTGGACGAGGCGTTCTAGGAGACTACACTCCAAATGGAGGAATGCTCGTCAGAAGAATCCGATGTGGGATTTGATTCCAGAATTTGATAGGTCCTTTAATCTTTCGTACTTTCTTTTCTGTGAGGCATCAATGTACGCATACATCTAATTTTATTTCATTTTTTTTGGCGTAAGGGAATTTCCTATTCGTTTATGGTCTCTCTTAGTGGAAGTGATTATCACCACCTCGAGTCTATCAAAAGTTATAATCGCACAAGTGTGAGTAGTTTCTTAAAATAGCCACTGTCGCAAACTCTACTCTTGATCTTAACATTTTCGAGTGATAATCGAATTTACCTTAAAGTATATTTTTTAAGTTATGAGGTTACAAATAGATGAGCCACTTCTGGTTTTTCTCTGTTCTCTGTACGGTAATGTGATGTAACCATTGGATTTGAAAACTGTACCAAATTTTAGGAAGGACTAACTTATGCCCAATGACCCACAAAAGAGAACACTCGATAATTTTAGAATTAGAACATAATACCGTTTTATGTTGAAGTTTCTTGTTAAATAGTAATATCTCATCATAGATACGAATTCGGTAATATTTTAATATAATAAATTTTATAATTGTCGAGTGTACTTCTTTGTACGCCATACGGTATCTTGTAGCTATAATTTCTTGCCCGACATCATTTGATTTTGACATTTTGCCGGTGTTCTTTCCTTCCGTCTGCTCACAAGAAGTGTTCCGTCGGTAGTAAAATTGGTCAATCAGTATGGGAAACATTAAATAATATTTTAGGCAGGTAAGGGGAGTATAGGTAATGTTCATTCACTCTTCTGTATTCTGGAGTTTTGAATTTCACGTTTATTTTTGGAAACTATGTTTTCAAGATTTAATGTTTCGATTCTATGTTAACAGTTCTTCCACTGTCCTTCAACGTGGCATTGACCACCTGTATTTGTATTTAATTCTTTCATAATGTAAAATAAAAATTTATTTTTTAATGTTTTCCTTCTTCTTCTCAACTTGGTGTTTTTATGCGCGGTGAATCTTATGTGGGACTCACACCTTGTGTATAGATTCCACTTTTTCTAAAGTCCTTACTAAATAGTCCCTTCATTTTATTCTCTTTGGGTCACATTTCATGTGGGTAGAGGGTTTTGAACTAATAATCTAAACTATCTTCAGACTGTTCTGTAATAGCAAAATTTTCTTCGAAATTTGGAACGTTTCATTTAAAGACGTCATATACTTTATTCTACAACCTGCAGTGAAAACTATTCCCTGTGAAACACTATTTCAATGAAAGCAAGATTGACTTGTGTGACTAAAGCCCTATGATTAGGATAATAAATTTTCATGGGCGACAGATCATCAGCCAAAATTTTTACTTCCATCTATACTTTGCTAGTGAGCTTTCGTGCAGGGACTTGATTTCAAGAAATCACTGTGGAAAAAGTGTAAATCAATATTTTAAAAGACGAACGACCTAGTTATGCACAGCTGCAAATATTTTGGGCCTCAGTTCTTTTGGCACGTTTGTACGCATTTAGCGTACACGTTGTGTATCGTATTATTTCTTCTGGTTTTTCAAACTATACACTTCCATTTCGTTCGTTCAGGTGAGGGAGCTGTAATGAGCCTGCCGCCTGAACTTGCGACTATCGCATATTGGGTCGATGCGAGCTCGCTTGGCTGATTCAGTTCATCACGAACATCTGCGCCACGGAAGTGAACTGATTTGGCACTTCTAGCGTAGTCGAGCAGCAAGACCAACGGGAAGCGAGAGCTGAGAACAAGAGTCTCAGGTACATGATGTAGGGCATAAACGTAGAGTCATATTATACAGTATTTCATGGGAGTTATCTAGTCATTGAAATATGCCTACCTAAATTTGCCGTAATGCAATAATTTAGGACTCTCAAAATTGATTATTCTTCTGTTACACAGGAGTGAAGTCGTTGCTAAAGATACATTTCCTTTTTATTGTGTTTTTAATTGATTCACGTAGTACTTGCTTGTGTCACTTGTATTTTTCTGTACTTGAGGCTTGCTGTGCGTCGGGTATAAAGTTGGAAAAGGCGATACTGTGTACAGAACATTGAGAAGGATGTTCCGTAAGTGCAAGAGTCTTGGCATAGTGTGAAAAAGAATGGTTTTCTTTTTCGATTATCCTGAACTGTGAGTAACACTATGAGTTATTTGCTACATTACTAACGCAGAAGTAACACTGTTTAATAGTGAAATCTATCAGTTGTGAAGTGATGTGACAGTTTTTCGTAATTGCTCCCGTGTACTATAAAAGAACATTTGTGCTAATTAACAGAGTGAGTACAAGTTTGCTCATAATAGTGAAGTCAAAAGTAAGAGTGAACTTTAATTACCTTATGGTATGGATGAATCGATGGAGACGGGCGCTGGATGAAATAAGTGCCTCAACAGGAAAGATTGACTACTGAATATTGTGTTTGTGCTATAATTTTCGATAGCGTCTTTTGGGCCCTGGTTTCCTATTTTGCCTATTCCTAGAGGTATGCGAGTGTGAAAGGAAAACTGCCTTAGGCATGGCCGAGGAGAATCGGCTCATGCTAACCTGGTTTTGCGGCATATACTTGCGGGGCTAATGTCTAAGCAAAGTTAAGATGCGGGATGTGGAGTCTGTGTTCACGGTCACACAAGCCCTCGAGTCATACTTTTCCCTCGTCCCGAGAAATATATTTCCGTCACCCGGATATAAAGCCTGTCCCGAGATACACTCCTGCTTTTGGGTAAACGCTACGTTTACGCATTGTAAATGTGTCAACTATACCCAGGAAATTTTAGTTTCCAAAAGACATTTTGTGCCAGAATATTGCGAGCATTTATATAACTGCCTCAATACATTCAGCTGTAGCGAATACTAGAATCTGGATTAAGTTTAGTGTAATAGTTTTTTCTATTTTTATATGTCTCATTTTTCCCGTGTTTCCAGTTTTGTTCCTAACTCCTTTGTTTGCTTTTTAGTTCAATATACCTCTAATGCTAGTAAAATGCCACGAATGGATTGAAGTAGTTTTCAGTGCTCAATTCTCATTTTCTTGGTTTCAGCTATGTTTTTTCGCGACATTTCCCCCCTTCACAGCCTTGATAGGGCTTGCTATTGAACGTAGCTAATGATTTTGCCCATGGATGAGTACTCACGAACTTCCATGTGATCAGATCCCTAAATCACGTTCGTAAAACGAACTTCGTAAGAGTCAATAGCATTAGTTTCGATATTCATAAGTGGTTAATCGGTTCATTCAAGATTTCTTACTTGCACCTTAAATTTTCTCGGGATGGTCTTCAATTTCGCGTGCAATCAAGTTCATAGGCGCACCTAGGGCTGCGTTAGTCGTGTCGTATTTTCTGTGAGGGTGTTTTAACCGGCCGCGGACCTACTTCAAATCGAATGGGAACGTGCCCATGACTGGAATATACGATTTGTAGAATAATGTGTCCACGATACTCTTGAGTTATTAAGGACGAGCATTTTGCTGTTTGGGTGGTGTAGGTGTGGCGTTCCCATATTTCTAAGCACTCAGGCGACTCAGCGCTTATTCCTGAACTTGATTTACTGTGATTCTCGAACCCTCCCTGAAGGATGTCACGGCATTCGTGTTTATATATAAATACTAGAGTACGCTAATACCTGCATCAGAACTTTGCATTCACTATTTCCCCAATAACAATCCTCTTAGAGGCTCACCTGAGATTTCTACTGTAGTTTCACTGTTAATGTTGATAAGCTGTGATTGTAATTTACTTGTAAGTAGGACGTTTTTCTGAGTATGCCTTATCTTCTGGAGATAACTCAGATTTCCGATTAGTCAGGCGTTTGTGCGAGCTAAATAGGTGTGTAACTGATGCATGTTAATGTAGCTGTGTTCTTTAACGAGGCTACTTATATCTCATCTCTAAGGTACCTATCAGAGACATTTCATTTGTTTAGAGTATTAGAAGAAATAAATGGATGTTTACATAGTTGCTATTTTTCACTCGTGGCTTCTGGACTGCGCGAACTTCTAACCTATGACAGGGGCAATGGCTGCACTTAGTCGAAATTTAGCGCGAGCTCTGGCTGCTGGAAAATTCGTAACAGAAGTCATAAAATTAGGAACTTGCTGTGGGTCAAAATTATAAGGATTAATCTGAGACGGAGGTATGATCTGGAGGGACAGTGCTTTTGATTACTCTCATATGGTTGGATATCAATCGCCAAGGATGAGGTTTGTCAATTTCTGTAGTTTTGGTTGTAAGGACAAATCAGAAACAAAATCTTTTGATACTGGAGCAAATTTTCGGAACATACCGTAGTCAGAATACGTATTTTCCCCTTTCCTTTTTTCAATTTCCAAATTTGAGACGTGAGAAATTGTATTTAATATTTGTATTTTTTTAACTTTTGTTCTTCGCTCTTGATGGAGGCGGACTATTAATTATAAGGACCTATTTTTCTGTGTTAGTAGATATCTATAGAAGTTACTACAGCATTTTGTGAATTAACGAGCTGTGGTTACATTGTATAACAGCATTTTCGTTATTTTGTTTGTACAAATAAATTGTAAATTATTACTTCAACTATAGCAAATATTTCCTTGTGTAGAAAGTATAAATTGTTTCACCTCATTGGGTAATTAATCTTTCTTAATTCGACTAGGCTATGGAATTTTCTATTGAATTTAATTTGTGTTTAATCTACAAAAATGGAGAATAAGCGAGAATAAGTGCATGAAATGAACCTTTTGGGTAGATTGAAGAGGAAGAGAAATATAAGTGGAGTGAAAAAATGAATGTGCCGGTCACAGAGAAGAGAGAAAACCTTCCATGTCCACTTGAAACCGGTAGCTGAATGATAAGTACTCCATGTTGCGAAATAATTGTGAGAATATGTTTTGAAAAAATAATCATTAAAAAAGTGAGCAAAGAGGTATGAAAAACGCGTAGTGAAAGCCGTAAATAATATAGCGTGGAGCTCTCAGCTACCACCAAAATACCTGCTTGAAAAACATGGAGTGAGTTTCTAAGTTTCAGGTAGTAGGAGCACGAACTAAAGCAGTAGGAGAGAGCAGGACTCCAGGTGTTGTCCGAATTAAGGTACCTAGCTACTACCAAAAACAAATGCATCAAAAGGGTATTAAAATAATTGCATCACTACTAGTGTTTGACGAATTGAATGCAAAAGTTTGGTAGGTAGGGCATGTGAGTGGAGAAAGTGTGTTGGACAAGTGTTCGAAAAGTCTGTTACTAGAAATAAATAGCTTTGGAAAGAAAAATTGGTAAGTAATTTAAAGCTTGAAACGATGAAGCATCGATTTATTTTACACTCTTTTGAAAAAGTCCCGAGTCGTTAAACGAACAAGTATGAAAGAATGAGCTCGAGTGCATGGTTTCGCTTTGTTGAATCGAGATCATAAGTTACTGAAAGATTGATCAAACCTGACTAGAGTTTAGAAGGCTTCGAGTAATTGAGCGGCTGTGCTAAATAATGCGAAGAAAGAGAGAGAAAATTTTTTTGGCTAATGTGATTTGTGATGTGAAAATGTGGATGATGAAAATATATGGGCACTATAGATCGACATTAGAATGCTCTACGGTGTGAAATGCAGTGCAAGTCTTTGGCAAGGAAGTGTGTGATAGAGTGAACCGAGTTGGTTGCACAAATAGCAATTAACAAAAGATGAACACTAACATAAAAGGTGCCTGGTAGGGTAATAGGGACTGAGAAGAACGTGTCTCTAAAGTGGTGAATCAGTAAGAGGTTCCAGGCACTGTAGGAATAAAACTAGCCCTATTTCTAAGCAATAGGAATTCAATCTGCTAGACAGAGTGCCAGTGCTCAAATACCTCTTCAAGTGTAGACACCCATTCCTATTCCTCAGGTAATGAAGATAACGTAAGTCTTTAGTTGGGGCGGCGTTCTTCTTTGCATCAGTATTGCTAGAGCCCTCCATCACTTGCAGGATACATTCAATTCAAATTCCTCCAAACTGTTTACTAACACAAAAACACTCCGCTACCAAGTGATGGTCGTGTTGAGGTAACTCACGAAGGCCGTCGCGACCTCTTCCTCGTCAGCGGCGGGGCGCGTCTTGGAGTAGGCGACGAACTGGCGTCTGGCGCGGCTCAGCTCTGCCAGCGACACCTGACACACAGACTTGTATTAGTACAACGTGGTGGTAGTGACACCCGACACAAACTTATATTAACATGTGTTGGAAGTGACACTTGACAAGCACACTTATTTTAATACATGTAAGAGGTGACACCGGAACAAACTTTAGTATCAGTATAACATGTCACAGACCCTTTACAAAAGAATTCATTTTAAGACAACACGTGGACAGAATAATTTACAAAAAATTACTCCAACACGTTTCCTAGGACGGTTATTTTTCTAGGGGGCAATATGTCCCGCTCGTGGGTGACAACGCAAAAAAGGTATATATAAAATGTTACCTGAAATACTTCATAAAATCGATTCGAATATGAACTGGTGCATTTTCAACCGGACTACTCAAATGGAAGGTGCATCTTCACAATCAGACGGTCTCCGTAACAGTTGTTCTCTTTCCTTATCGTCTGCTTGAACTCACGAAAGCACTCTTCCTACAATCAGTTTTTCATTATAAAAAATTCGAAGCATGAAATTTGCACTAAAATATACTTCATACAAAACTCTCTAATGAAAAGTAAAAACGAAATAAAATTTCCCTAATACTTAAAAGGGAGCAGTCAAACAATGAATTTAGTCCCCAGATGTAGCTCCAGTTATCAAAATAATTTTGAGGGCAATAAATATCCACAATGAACAATGTACTTTGGTTAAGACTAGAGAAGTGAGGCTTCCATTCTTAGTTGTGAATAGACAAGATCTGAATATTAAAAAAAAATGAAGGGAATCAATGTAAATGCTAAGAATGTAAGTTTGCATTTTAACATGACGAATCATGTAGATAAGAAAAATAAGTAGTATCACCTGTTTTTTATGTTTTAATTCTCCCTATTTTGATGCCCGTAAAAATTCACGTCTCTTCATGGCGTAAAAATGACGTATACATCGATCTTACCGACGCAATAATAATCTTTACGACCACAAATAAAAGTCCAAGAAATGTATCTGAATGCCAAGAAATAAAACGTACATTCCCATTAATATATATATATATATCTATAGTAAGTTCAAGATAAAATGATTTTTCAACGTTGATTGTATTCATTTATTTTATCAACTTATGCTTTAAGTTGATTGGTGAAAAGTGCAGTAAACAAACTGTCATCAATCATTTTCCAACTTTCACCAACTATTTTCAAAAGTGTTCGTCAGTGGAACAAATAAAAAAATTTAAATTGAGAACCTTCAACGAAACTGCTCGCCTAAAACATGCACTGAGCACCAACAAAAAAAGTGAATCGGAAGAGATATATTCAACAATTGGCGAATAAGCGCCACTAGCTCAATGTGTCATTCCAAATACTTATTCAGCATCACCAAGTTAAGACTAAAAATTATAATATATATATTAGAATTCAGACCAATAGAGAAACCATAATTGTACCAAGTTGTACACCATGTACCAAGAAATTCTGTGACATTGACTGAAATCTCTAAAAAAAATTTAAGTATCCTTTCGCATTTTAAAAATAACTCAAACATGCACACTTACAAATGCATGGAGTATGAGCATGATGAAAATAGAGAAAAATGCTCAATAACTGAAGTATGACTAGCAAATGACTGAATGCGTTTCCTATACCAGATACACCGTAAATCGGACTCGACCAGCTCGAAAAAAAGCCTATCTCTTTAGGAATAATGAAGTAATTCTTTGTTGTTCACAAGTGCGTACCTTTCGCGTCTGATTCAAAGTTCTGCGAGATTCGCATTAGTGTGTCAGTGGACCGTGCACGTTAAGGTGTGTAATGGTAATAAAAATGAAAGATTGTGAATTTTTTTGTAGATGCGTAAGAATGCAAAAAGGGCCTTACAATGACACAAAATTAATCGATTTATTACTCTCAGGTAAATTTGCTGATCGAATGCGTATGGATTCACCTCGTTTATTCTCAAGTAATTATAAATTTGCGAGAATACAGCAAAGTTTTCTCAGGGGTGTAGGCGTAGAAGAAACATTCGAGACCCCTGAATCAGAACATTACTACTCGATAAACTGTCCAAGGAATAGATCTTATATTTCAATGCAAAATGAACCAAAAAGCAGATCTCGTACACGACAAAACCTCATTCTTCTGACCTTTCTACAAGCGTTGAATCGATGTCGGGATCGAGGCACTACGATCTCTCCGACAGCTTCAGTTTTCTGAGCATTGATGATACTCGACACCGCCTCCTGCGCAGGTGGAACACAAGTCACAATTGCACGCTCTTAATTAAGAGGCTCCACATCCCCGCCGCCCAATAGAGAAATTTATAAAAGAATTTGTTGAATTCATGCGAGGCAAAAGTTATGGATACTTATAGATGCTCCAGCAAAAAAAATTGAACTGGGCAGGAATGAATTCAGGAATTACGTACAAGATAAGTAGATCCAACACTTTGGTAGATGCTGCTCTTGCAAAGCACTTTTTTAATTTATCATACATGAAACATTTGAAAGAAATCGTTACAAAAATTGGAATTGTTACAATTAGTTAGCTTAAAACTCCCCAGCCACACCAAAGGCGATCTCAAGAAAGCAAAACGAAGGGACCATTTAGTATGGACTTTAGAAAATGTGAAATCTATGCACAGGTGCGTTCCCTCATAAAATTCTTTGCGCATAGAAACAGCAAGAACGAAGAGGAAAAAAAGACAAATAAGGGATAGCAAAGGAGATAGAAAAATTGAAAGAAGCAAAGCGGGAACGAAAGATAGAAATCCCGAAGGATCATCTATAGCTGAAGTAGCCTAACAGAGCTCTCCTGAGGTCGCCAGTCCCCCCAGCAGAAGATAGACAAACCCATAACTCCTAACCCTATTGTCTATGGCCTATTCTATAGTCCCTCAGGGGACCAAAATTCGAAAGGAGACAGTATATAAAACAAGATAAAATTCCAGCCATAGTTTGGATTCACTATAGCGAACACACACCTCCAAAGCATGACGCTGTCCACACAACAAACAATCGTCACGTGGGTACACACAGCTGTTACATGAACTAACAACACTTACATGAACTTTGCAAAACGGCAAATTACAACTGGAATTTGGCCACAAAAATATTAAAACCCACATGCACCATCTTTTGGATTAGCTGAGCACGAAATGCGGGGTCACAGACCTGCGTGAGCCTGTCTAGCGAGTGCAGGAAGTTATTGTCAGTGAGGGGCTGCAGCTGGGTGGCCTGGTGGGGCTTCACTAAGCGGCCACCAAACAGCGCGTCCGCCAGACTTTCCCAGTCCAGGTCTCTCGTCGACGACGCAGCAAACAACGGAGAGTCCCATCTGCACTAGACACCATTTGGCACCTGAATTATACCATTACACAGTCTCTATACTTACTTGGAAATAAAAAATTACATCGATTGTATTTTTATTTAGTTACAGTTTGAATAACATAAAGCGGTACAAAATTGCACTGCCAACCTTTAATATCGAATCGAATTCGTTTCCAACCCTAGTAACACAATCTTTTGTACCTAAGCAAATTTTCAAGCGCATGTAATTTTTCTCACAAAATAAAATTTGGTCACAGATAAATTCCATTTACAAAATTAATTCCTTAAACAAACATTGATGGATTAAATGTGTGCCTCAATTCTTCACATGTGTTGGTACATACATCTTTTGGAAATTGGAAGGATGACCTAAACTCTTCAACACATACCAAAACTGAATTATAAAAATCACTTAATTTATTCAACACCTATTGCTCGTGCAAATCACAAGAACAACCTGATTTCTTCAGCACAAACTTCATCATTAGAGCTGTTATCATAGAGATTCCCTTAGTCTACTTAGGAATAGTAAAATGAATGCTATCACAGAAAAAAAGCCCTTCTGGCATGAATTCAGCACTGCAAATTTCCTTTCAGACAACTTTAGTGCATTGAACATTTAGTATACATAATTAAATTTGCTACATTCTACACTTCAAGTAGTTAGCCTGCTTACCATAAAAGTAAAATGTGATGGAACATTTCTCCTAAGCTAAACGTTTGCCTAACAAACTCGCACATACAAAAAACCCCTGTGAATTCAAAGGGAATGCCAAGATAGCACATTAACATAAACTAGTGGCATTCAATTTAGATGGGTAATCTCTCTACAGCAACATTGAAGTATAGAGATTATACCTCATTAATAAATACATACTCTATAAGATAACAGATTCTTTCAAAAGATGAAGTTTGTACACACATATTCACCTGTTCCTGCTGTCAGGGGCTTCATATCTGTAGACGAGAGCATCAAACGTAGCCCTGTCATACCGTTCCGACTCAGGTCTCGCGATGTTGAGCTGCCACGCTTCCTCGAGTAACTGTACACACTGCACTACACAGTGAGGGGTGCTGTGTTGCTTGCTCACACAGTACAGCTCATACCTGAAGCCAAACACATTCTTTATAGAAAGATAAGGGATATGGTAAACACTACTATTTGGTATGGAAGAATACTAGTATGTATTAAAATTTTATAGATCTGGGTGTATGTTTAAAATTGTTGATCTTTTCCAACACCTAGGTGCTTCATTGTTAACCATTAACTTCAAAATAATTCTGCACTAGGTATGTCTACATCAGAGACTTGAACTTTGGCAATAAATAAGAAAGGAATGAAACACATAGGATGCAGTAGTAAACAGCCACTCACCAAGTGCATCCACTACTTTTCAAATGCATTCTGAACTATACAAGTGACTTTATTTTCAACCAAACAATCAGTGATAAATGGTAGGAAGCTTTTTTGTAACTATTGTAAGTATAGATAGTATGATAAAAATATTTCAAGTTAGGTAGGTACCTAGCTTAAATGTACTTACCTAGCCCCTATTGTGCCAATATGTACAGATGGTAGTAAGAGTATTCAACACATTCAGTTTTCTTATATATCATGAGAAATAGGAGGCCAATTTTATTGGAAC